>BHFT01001750.1:0-38989 GCA_004320025.1 Laticauda laticaudata
ACATAAGAAAGCGATCGATATACGACTCCCAATCCTCCTCATCAGGATTGAATGGTGCGGGCGGCGCGTTGTTACCTGCCATCTCTCTCACTTGGTTCAGATCGCCGTGTGCTTCAGTCTCGCTCTTCTATGACAATCCCACCTTCGTCTCCAGTGTTCCGTACGGAAATAAGTTGCGCGAGACCGGGTTCCAACAACAAATTCTTTATTTAATTCAGTAAAGCAATGGTAATGGAACAAGAGCCCAAGCCGCAGCAGTCCTTTTTATAGTGGCTTGCTCATGGCTTGTGACCAATGACACTACTTTAAGTGTTCCCGCCATCCAGCGGGCCAGTCGGATTGGTTCTCTAATGGCCAATCCGAGAACGGCCTTTTCGGCCAATCAGAATAGTGAACTTGGAGCCTACCAAGTTCCATACATAACAGATGCCTCTAGAAAATTAAAACAAATATCAGAATAACCAGCTAACATACATTCTCCCTTTACTATTTATTAAATCTGCTTTGTTGCTTCATTCTTTAAAACCTAAAGCATTCTTTCTTATATGCACACACATGCAATTATATTGGTAAATATACCAATATTTTATTTTGTGTTTGCACTGTGTTTTATCACATAGTATAATAATTTTATACATAAATAAAAATATGCACAGTCCTTAGACATATCAGATATTGGCTGTGAAAATAAGGATGACCACCAGATACAGAAGAGATAAAAAAAAATATTTGCTGCCCTCTAGGGATTAATCATCATCTTTTGCAATCCAGTTTGGGTATCCCTAGTAACTCTACTAATTCAATTTTTCCTACAGTAGTACTAATCTAAGAAAGAATCCACTGCATGTTTGCTAGGGAGCAAATCTCACTGAATAGGTTGAATCCCAAGCGATTCCTCCCTCAGATGAAATAAAATTTGCCAACATAACACCTCAGTAACAACTTATCAACTCTCACTCTTTCCTATACACAGGAAGCTTTAGACCAGTAGTGTCAAACTCAAGGCCCATGGGCCCAATCTGGCCTGTGGATTGCTTAGATCTGGCCCACAGGGCCCTCCTGAGCTCCATTTTCGACTGTGATGGCCTCTTGCAACCCTCTGCCAGCAAAAACAGAGCTCAGGAGGGCCATGCACAACTCTCCCTAGCTCTGTTTTCATTGTCAGAGGGCTTGCCACCACAGGCACCCTTGACATTAATGATGTCGAGGGGCCATGCCCACCCTGGCTACACACACCCCAGGTCAAACACAACCCTGATACGGCCCTCAATAAAGTAGAGTTTGATACCCCTGCTTTAGAGGGTAAAAAATTCCCTTTAGTCAGAGACAATTGCCCACAAAAAGAATTCGATTGATGAGAATTTACAAACCAAACTATTGGACTAAATTCTCAGTAAATATACTATGATTGTGGCATCTACAGATTTATCATGTATATGATAAATCAGATAAATTGTAAATGGTAAAAATATAGTAGAAATGTAATAAAAAAATCTTATTAGTTGTAGTGCACATTAATTAATATGGAAATTTTCTCTTTAGAGCTGAAGTTTCTATTTAACAAGATGTTTAAAAAGTCTTTTTTTTTTTTCAGGGTGAAATCCAGAGTCAAACATATTATTAAACAAAAAAGAAAAAGTGTCATCCAGATAAAATTTACATTTTTTAAGATAAATGTTGCTTTGTGGATTAAGGTACCTCATTATATAGTGACCTGAATGTTAGTCTATTAAAGTTTGCATAATAACAAATGTATTAAAGTGTACATCTCTATATGAGGGCACTTTTATCTTTAAATACTTGAATTATTTATTCTTTGTTCTACCTTCTGACTTAGGAAAGTACATATCGGTGTCTCTTTTCCAAATTATTAAAACCTAGCAGAGGTTACAGAAGAAGCAACACTAAATAAATCTGATTTGATTGTTTTAAGGATATGCTTAGGCTACCCTCTGCTGGACAAAGAATAAAATGCTACTCCTTTGATTTATTTCTTTAATTTTGCAAAATATTCTCTGTGCCCTTCTGGTTGTGTCTTTATGGATTTCACATTTCCTGGACATTTGTTCTTAGCTTGAGCATAATGTTCTCTAGCAATGGAATATTTGCAAATATAGGAAGATCCTTTCCTACAAACATATGCCACAAACTAAATAAGAATTTGTATGTCTGTCAAGATTTTTAATGTTTTAACAGGGAATGCTTCAGCAAAAATAAGATACATTCGTAGGAGAGAAAAAAAATACTAAGTTAACTCAATAAACATATTATTCTAGCATTACAACGTGAAAAGATTGTAGGAGGACAGTTCAGGAAGAATCTGGTTAACACCTTTTTTGACTAACAATTTGTACGAAAAGGTGCGAGCTTTTGTGGGCTGGAGCTTGCGTCATCAGATGCTTACATCTTTTAATAAAATGTTAGTTGGAGAAAGTTCTACCTGACCCTTCCTAGTTATTTGCCAAGCTGTCAGACAGCATTACAAGAGTTTGACTAATAAATCATTTGGATCTGCGGCTCCATCTGTCTGGTGAGATTCTAGCATGTCTAAAATAGGGGCAAGCAATGCAGTGCACTCAGGAAGTCTTAAAGTGTGACACTCTCATAAGCTACTATGGCAATAGCCAGGCATTCTGGAAGTTAGAGAAGAAAACATCTGGAAGCTTGCTCTTGGCATAATGCAGATCAAGCTAGCACATTCTTTGCAGATGAGTTGGAGATTTGATTTGTATGGGAAAATGTCTTAACAGTAAGAGGAGATTGACAGTGAAATTAATTATTCAGAGAAGTGTTAGTCTCCCCTTTGCTGGGTGGGTCAAGCAGAGGATAGTCAGCCATTTGCTGGAGAAGATTCAATTTGGATTACTATACTGAGCGATAGTTGGATTCAGGAAGCCAAATGGCTCTTCCAATTCTGGGATTCATTCTTTCTATAACCCTGTAAGTAAGTGCATTCCGATAAAGACATATGATTATATATCCATACACACACACAAAGTTGTGTCTTCTATCAATAATTGTTTTCCACCTCAGAAAGAGTCACCAGTGAAGCTATGCAGAAAAGGCATCACTGATTTAATACCATCTATCCCATCAGGAATACTACTGAACAATTGTACATATTTCTTATTACGCAAAGACAGTGGCTCAGATGTTTCAGTTCAGACTTCAGTAATAAATGGAATACGGACAGATAAGACAGCAGCTCCTGAGATCACAACTTCTAGGGGATAAAAGCAAGGGAGTTCCAAAAACAATGTCTCTAACTGATTATATCAAGACTTGTGGATAACTTTTAAAAAGATGGGCACAGCGTGTTAAAGAAATTGTATGAAGGGTATGAAACAGCAGTTAGAATGGAGTATGAAGCCACTAAATGCTTCAAAACTGGGAAAGGAGAACACCAAGGTTATACATGGTCACTTTTTTATACCTAAATGCAGAACATATGAGAAATGCTGTCCCAGAAAAATTGAAAATGGGAATTAAAACTGGGACGAAAACATCAACAACAGTTAGGCTGATGAAGCTATTTTTGATGTTTGGTATTGAGGAACTCTTTAGGAATCACTTGTTGAAGGCAAAAGAACAGAATACAAATACCAATCTGTTGCTCAGTATTTTTTAAAAAGAAAGCTGTAAAGTTGCATGAAAATAATGTGCAATCCAATGAAAATAAGCAGAGAGATTGTAGTAATAGATCTGGCCTTCACAGTCATCTATTATCACTTGGAAAACCATATCATTTTGTCATTGTGTTATCTCTGAATTTTAGTATTTTGTCTCAATCTGTCACAATCTTTTCCCCCAAGTGGCATATTCATGGCACATGCTCTCTATTTCATGGCTACAGTCACCATATCTTTGTATTTCTGAGCCTAGGCAGCATAGGAGAAAGAATATGACAAGTCTAGACAAAATATTAGAGTGCAGAGACATCATATTGACAGTAAAGATAAGTATTGTCAAGGCCACGGTTTTCCCAAATGGCTGTGAAAGCTGGTTCATCAGAAAGGCTGAACAAAGAAAAATAAATGACTTGGAATCCCAGTGTTTGAGAAAACTATGAAAAAATATCTTGGATAGCAAGAAGTCACTCATTGTTAGTTAAGCTCACTGGAAGCATTCATAATGAAATAGAGGCTTAAGTAATTTGAACATGTAATGTGAAGGCAAGAGACATTGGAGAAGACCCTAATGATTGGAGATCAACAGAAGTGAAGAGGGAAACAAAATTCTACCACTAATGACATGGTGTGGACAACTGAAAAGGTAACATTGGTGAAGGAATATAAGAAGTGCTAGCAAAGCCAAGAATAAAAGACAGATGTGAGAAATGTGAGAAAGAAAATAATTGCCTCAGATCTGGGGAAGCTCTGGAGCACCAGGCCTTCAAAATGCTATCACTATATTATAATATATTATAGAGCAATGTTTCTCTACTTCAGCAACTTTATGATATATGGACTTAAATTCCCAGGATTCCCTATGCTGATTCAGGAATTCTGGGAGTTGAAGTCCATATATCTTAAAGTTGTTGAGGTTGAGAAATACTTTTATCGAGTTCCAGTAGTTTCTGAAATATTGTTTCCTGACCTGGCCCACCTTTAAAGGCTGAAATATAAACATGACCTGACAAGAACTCAAAAGCAATGTTTCGTACACAATCCTGACAAAATATGCCCATCATATCATAAAAGAGTCTGAAGCAACTGAGCGTCTTGTCAAAGGACTTTAACATAGATTGTTTGCATAAAACTCATTCTATTCAGTTCACATTAGGTAGTGATAAAATTTACATATCAAAATAATTTGAAGAAAATGTCATTTGGATTATTTGTCTCCCTGAAGGGATTGATTAGGGCATTAAGCTTTGCAGGAGCTTTTTGGGCCATCCTATGTAATTATCACAATATAACCTATGCTTTCTTATTGCAAAATAATTAAAGCATCATAATCCTAAAATGAGAGCCAAATGTGTCAGTTGGAAGTCACTTGATTTCAACAAGACTTGAATCATCAGGGCCTTCAGTAATGAGTAATAATTTTGGAATGAGAAACTAATCCTAATTCATTTCATACTTTAATGTACCATCTTTATTTAAAGTGTTCAAGCAGCAATGTGTCATTACTTCCATAAGAGAACACTACATCCCATTCTTCATAAGAATCTAAGAACATAACATTGGAACAAAAGCAGAGTCCTGCCAAATCATACTCCAGACCCTGTAGTCCTGAGACCTATAGTCTATTTTCACAGTGGACAAGGAAGCCCGCTAATCTTCCAACAGCTGGTCTTCAGAGGCATTCCTATAACTTTCATGACCCCTAGCACTGATGATACAGTATTACTTAGTTTGGTAATGAAATGTCTCCAAAAAACCCACCAAGCTCCAAGAGCATCAACACCCCCACTATTAAGGTAATTCCCCGTTAGGAGAATGAGTGCACACAGGGAGACGTAGTGAGAGTGATGTAGAATAATACACGACCAGCACACAGATACACTGAATAGCAAAATGTAGGTTTTACTTCCAGTAAACGGTTAAGCAAAGTCCAACAAGCAGTCCAAGTCATACACAGTTAAAACAGTAAGTATTCAGTCCAGGGATAATCCAAAATCAAAGTCCAGTATCATAAACAGTTCAGTAAATAGACTCACATCAAATCCAAGAATAATGATGATCAGCAGCAGTCAATAGGGAAAATGCCAGAACCAAAAACAGCGACCATCAGAACATCTAGCAAGTAGCAACTAACAAAACAGGACTCAACAACCCAGGTTTCTGGCTCCATCTTATGGCTCCATCCCAACTGTTAGGTGACTATCAATTCCTAACACTCACCATTTTCTGAATTGCCCCACCTGTTTTTGAAGCCAACCAAGCTAGTAGCTAGCACTACATTTCCTAGTAGTGAATTATAGGTTGTATAAAAATATCTTTTTGTCTGTCCTTCACCTTGCCTCTATTCTTCTTAATCTTCCCATAAGCTTTATGATGTTTGATTATTCAGAGAAATAAAATCATTTATTCAATCGCATCATTTGCACATTCATCTGGCAGTGAGTTTCTGAAGCATTCAAATCAGAATTTGCAGGGGACATAAGTCATCCTGTCATCTGCACAAGTGCCCTATATGAGTTTTTGACATTATCAGTAAGAGTTATTGGTCAAAACCAGAATTTATTGGGCACATTTCTATTTGTGTTTATTTTTGTCTTTCTTTTTTTTTCAATACTTGTAGATGATCTTTCAAAACTTGTATATGACCGTTCCATTCTTGTAGGTTCTTCAAAGTGGCAAAGGACAATCAACCATAATGAATGTAATTGTAAAATGATTATAATGCATTTTAAAATGGCAAAGATGCTTTGAGCTTGTGATAAATTTTATTAAGCAGACCTGATTTGTACAATCTTTTGTAAAGACCAGAATTCATCTGAACTAAAATCAAGAGCTACACATAGCTGCACATTATTTCCAATTTCTGAGACAAAAACAGTTCTTTTACTCCTTATTCTAGTACCAAGCCCCAAGGGAGAGTTTTATCTTTCACTGGAGATTTATAATAGATAATAGATAGCAATAGCACTTAGACTTGTATACCACTTTACAGTGCTTTCCAGCTTTCTCTAAGTGGTTTACAGAGTCAGCATATTGTCCCAACAATCTGGGTCCTCATTTTACTCACCTCAGAAAGATGGACGGCTGAGTCAACCTTGAGCCGGTCAGAATTGAAAGAATTGAACTCCTGGCAGTGAGCAGAGTTAGCCTGCAATACTGCAGTGTAACAACTGCATCACCACAGATCTAGATAGGTAGATGATAGATAGATGATAGATAGATAGATAGATGATAGATGGATGGATGGATGGATGGATGGATGGATGGATAGATAGAAATAGATAGATAGATAGATAGATAGATAGATAGATAGATAGATAGATAGATAGAGAGAGAGATAGATAAATTTTTGTCAGCTTTTTGTTTTGCAAAACTGCATTGGTTCAGGCCTTGATTAATACTATATTAAGAAAACAAAGATTTTTACAAGAAGCTGTAATTGCTTTGTTAGACTTTTTCACTCTTCTATGCAGAGATGAATATGTTTCACTTTGTCCATCATCTCCTTCAAATACCGGAATGATATGGTGGTTTCTGTAGCAAACAGTTGATATGGTTAATGCAGGGTGGGATTCAACCGGTGTTAACTACCAGTTCGTGATGCAAGTGCGCAGTGTTGAAAATCCTCTTCTTTCCTGCTTTTTCAACCTTAGTTGTGCTGCGCAAAGCACTGAGGTTGAAAAAGCAGGAAATAAAGAACAGCCAAGACCCTGGACGGGCAGGTAGGCCAAACAGACAAAACAAAAGGGTGTTGCAGCAAACCGGTTCAGTGTCTGCTGCTCTTCAGCAGACTGAAGAGAGTCAGTTTGCCCACTTCTACAGAACTGGGCAAAACCGGTAGCATCCCACCCCTGGATTAATGGCTGTTTCCTGCAGTTACAACTACTTATCATAGAGAAAGGGGTAGTGCGGAAGAATTCAGCATAAGTTTATCTTCATTAATGGAATCTGGTATTTGGAGATGAGGAAGAATCATCACACCATTTTCAACATTCCTTGGGCATCCATGAACATCTGCCTATCATCCTGCTCTATGGAAACAGTGATTCTTAATCTTCCAATTTCTGTGGAGTTATATTGCAGTCCTCCAGGGCTGAAGTTGCATTATTTGTTCTTCAAAGGAAAAGCTTGGGACATTTTTGATTACTTCAAAAGGAAAATATGCCTGATGCTCTATCAGTGGCATCCTTCTAAACAATTAAAAAAGAGGAATGTTATGCAAGTCAAAATCAAAGGGTGTGTGTATATTTTGGATCTCTCCCTCTGTCCTCCCTCCCACTTTCTCTCTATCCCTCCCTCTCTCTCTCTCCTCCCTCTTTCTCTCCCCCTCTCTCCCTCCCTTCCTCCCTCTTTCTCCCTCCCTCTCTCTCCCTTCCTCCCTCTCTCTTTCTCTCTCCTCCCTCTCTCTCTCTCTCTGTCCCACATTTTAAAATTATAAAACAGCAACCAGACTCTGCAGGATCAGTGCCAAGGTTCAATGGAATAAATCATGTCTATGCATTTTGAAAATTCTGGAGAGAATGAAAGGATTTCCCCTCTTTTCCTTATGTTTACAGAGGAGTCAAAAAAGTCAAGCTGGCATCTATGACAAATAAAGGTAGTTCTCCATTTACAACCATTGTTTAGTGACCATTTGAAGTTACAAAAGCACTGATTACGACTGGTTTTCACATGACCGTTGCAGCATCCCCATGGTCACATGATCAAAATTTGGGTGCTTAGCAACTGGCAGGTATTTATGACACTTGCACTGTCCCGGGATCATATGATCATTATTTGTAACCTTCCCAACCAGCTTCCCACAAAGTCAATTGAGGAAACCAGAATCACTTAATGATCGCATGATTCAATTAACTGGAGTGATTTGCTTAACAATTGTGGCAAAAAAGGTTATAAAACAAGGCAAAACTCACTTAGCAACTGCCTTGCTTAGCAATGCATATTTTAGTTTACACTGTAGTTATAAGTCGAAGACTACCTGTAATACAGGTAATTTCTGTTAAGCGAGACATTCGTTTTGCCCCTTTTTACAACCTTTCTTTGCCACAGTTGTTAAGCAAATCAGCACAGTTGATAAGTTAGTAACCTGGTTGTTAAGTGAATCTGGCTTCCCCATTGACTTTGCTTGTCAAAAGGTTGTAAGAGGTGATCACGTTCCTTGGAACACAGGAACTGTTGTAAGTATGAGTCAGTTGCCAAGCATCTGAATTTTAATCACAGGATGATGGGGATGCTGCAATAGTTGTATGTGTGAAAAATGGTCATGTCACTTTTTTAATTGCCGTTGTAATTTTGAGTGGTCACTAAATGAACTAATGTAAGTCAAGTAATATCCATAAAAGCCATTCCTCCATTGTATGCATAACGCATATAAAAAGGCTTCAGTATCATGATTAAAGGCACCATCATGACTCGTCAAGCTACCACCTCTCCACCCTTCCCATAGGTTTTTCTTTTAACCTTTTATATGAGACCTTTTATATGCAGTTTAGCTTAGACACATTCTTACACAACATTATAAAATATACCATTTCAATTAGCTATTCAAAATGAGATTGGATTGGCTGAGTTCAGAGGAAGAAATATATTTGAAAAACCGACATGGTTTGCTTCAAATAATATATTATCACAATAAATTTCTCATGAAACATCCGCCCCTGAAATCTAGCATAATCCCAGTTGTTGTTTAAAATCAATGGTAAAATGACCATTGGTTTCATGAAGGTAGATTATACTGGCCTGGTATTATTGATCCTAAAAGCTGCATTTCTAAGATTGATTGATGACAGCAGAATTGCACATGTACTTTTAAGGCAGCAACATGATGCATACTTATTTTGACAGAAATTCCACTGAATGGTGTGGGATTTCTTTTTGAGGAACTTTGCAAAGGAAATTGCATTTTAAATCTCCCAAATTCCAATGACTGTTAAAAATATTTCAAGTTCTATAGATCATACCTGTAGATCATATCAATTACAATCATACCTAATTATCCCATAGAATACCACTCCTATTCTTGAAGCACTTAAATGCAGCCAGAATTCCATTAAAGAGCACATTTGTAATAAAAGAGGTTCTAGGTAGTTTAATACTTTAATTTGAAATCTATTCAAATGCTCTATATCATTTTAGATTTATAGAAATAAATACAGGCAGTTGAATCTAATGGAAGATTTTTAGAAATGAGCTATAGAGATACATTAGCTTTAACAATTCTTAGTGATGTTCTTAAAACTTACTATCTTTCTGCATACATCATATCTCTTTATGAAAGCAAGCCAGTTGGATTTAGTCCTGCTTGATAATTAGTGTTCAGTAGTATTTAGCCAAGATTAATTTTGAGCCAGAATACAACATACGGAATAATGGCTAAGCTTCCATCAAAGTCCAATATTGATATATTATCTCTTCCCTTTTGGAGAATATAATGTTCTAGTAACATCTGATGTGTTCTGAGTACATGCCTATATTTCACTGAACATTTCTGATAGTTCACAGATGTGTCCTTCTGCACCTTTCATTAAAGTTTCTTTAGAATTTTTGCTTCTAGTTCCACACAAGAAACATTAGCATTCATTATTGGTATGCCTCAAGATTCAAGCTAAAAATTCAATTTGAAAAAAGTATGATGATACTAACTGGAATATTGTCAGGTATGTCTTTTAAACAACATTTAGAAGTTATCCCATGTTTACATAAGAAATAATGTACTGATTTATGTGTGTGCATGCATACGTGCACATGTATGCATGCTTTTGAAGCTGCTGCTTATAGTGAACACAAGCATTGTCCATATAAAATATTCAACACTTCATACATATCAAATACACTGAGATATAGTTAGCAGATCAATCTTTTGCAGATCTTGTAAACAAACTGTGGTCTGAATGTTATTTGTAAAGCAGATCTCATTTTTATGGATTACTTGGTCAAGTAGACTTACTGAGGTGAGTTTGAGGCAAAGTTTTCAACTAAGATCCTATTCATTGGATATACAGAATGTGCCTAATTTTTAGTTGATCCTTACTAAGTAAGATAATGTTATAATCAGCTGTGGATGCTGATCATACAAATCCATTTGTCTTATCTGATTAGTGAAACTTTACATGCTCCAGTTCAGAATCTACATTGGAAAGATATGTTGAACCATCGTATCCGTAAAGTATACACCTTTGTATCATACTCTGTGAAATAAGAAGATTTGGTTTCCAAAAATCCGATTAGTACCACTTAGTGATGAGAGAAACTGTATTAGAAGTTGGTAACAGAAAGTTGCTTCTATCATTTTTCCATAGTAACCATTTTTCCATTTCCATGGCTTGTTTCATAGACTAACACATTTTCCAGAGAACTCAATAAAACTGATTAAAGTTTAAAATTTGATAAAGAATAACCGTTTTTACCATTTTAATGAAATATATTTTTACAATATTACACAGACATCCAAGGTTTTTCTGTCAGATGAATCTTCTGCTAAAGTCTGTCTATAATCATTATTACAAGATTACAAGATGAAGTTCTTGAAGAGGGGCAAAAGCAATCAGGAAATAAACTTGAATAGGATCACGACAAAGCATAAATGTCACACCATTTTTCTGTAAAATTAAAATTAAATTGTTTCTAGAACAAAGAAAACGCAGTCCATTCAGTTGCTGCAAACTTCTACCAAAAAATATTATTTTGCTGTGTTTCAACACATCTGGAGAAGAAATGTTAGAAGGCTGATTTAATAAATTAAGTTTTTAAAATAAATGCACATGACAGTGATAACTGACCAAGAAAATTATCAAAGCTTTGTATGTATGAAAAAAAATCAGAGTGAACAATATTTTCTTTGTGTTCCTTTTTTGTTCTTTTTCTTTATACGCAAAGTCCTTTTATGTATAACAGTTTCTAATTTCAGGATGTAAATAACAGAGTAAGCAACAATTATTGATTTTTTTTCATACACTGTACATAATCAGAAAAAATACTTACTTTATTCTAGTGGTCAAATCAATGAAAGACGGCTTAGGGAAATGCCATACACAATTTGCCTTTTGAAGGGCATGAAAATATTCTTTAGTTAAATCAGGTACTTAATGTTTGAGGGGACAAGTGTGATGAAAGCAGAAAATTCCTAACTAGCATTATGTTAAATAAATATTCTACATAGAGAATAAGATTAGGGTTTTTTTAAAAAAAAACACTAATAGTCCATTAACCAATAATAAGCAACAGATACCAACAAAAGCAACAGATACCCCTACTATTCTGTCATATTAATTTTAAACAGTTAGAATGATTGTTTTTCCAGACAGCAACATATAATTGGCTTACAATTAAAACATTGTTTTAGAATCAGTTTTTCACATTTTTAGGATATACATAGGATACTAACTCATAATTCACATGCTAGCTGAAATTTATCCACATTATCTCTCTGGGACTCCTATAAAGTCTTGAAAAAAATGAGCACTGGTCTGGCCACTCAGAAAAACTGCCTCACACCACTTGGTTCCTTTTTTTTGCAGCATACTGCATAGGGAAGAAATCAGCTACTCTTTATCCGGGAATGGATAACTTCTGTTTGTAGAATGAGAGAAGGTCCAATTTTTATCCTTTTTTTTTTTTCTGAAGTTGGGATCTNGAATGAGAGAAGGTCCAATTTTTATCCTTTTTTTTTTTTCTGAAGTTGGGATCTCCACTAGAGTATCATTGGACTGAGGGACATTGGTGCTACAAGGGAAACTGGTGAAAACGAAATCTAATTTCATGTTGTTTGTCAGAAGGGCTCAAGTTTTTTTTTTCTGTTTGGTCTGACATTTATAATAAAACCAAATGTATATGCTGGTAAGAACAAAAGCAAAACCCAGCTGGATCAGGCCAACTGCAAAAAGCACAAATGTGGAGAGCAACAAATTCCTCGTCAATGCTGGTCCCAGCAGTGATATGCAAGGAATGTCTCTGGGGATTCTAAAGATAAGTTAGTGAACAGCTATCTCTTATCACTGTGAGGCTCCTTATCAACTGTTCTAAGGCACAAGCTTTGAGCAAGTAGAACTCCTTTGCTTTGCTATGCCATGAACCTGCATTATGCAAGTTTATGTGAGAACGTGTCTTCTTCAGCATCTAAGAGGACACCCTTTTAGTTACATTCTCTTCTCTCTTTCCTACATTTCTTTCATAATAAAGCCGTATACCATTATTTTTTTTCATCTGTTGATTGTCAGTAATGTTTGTTATATCCATATTCTTCTCCAGATTTAAACACAAAAATTCCATTCTGTCTGAATCCTTGGAGGGTTTTCTGTCTGTTTTTTTCTTTTCCCATTTTTAAAAATTGTACTATCTAGATTTATATTTGGAACAATCAGAATAATTTTCGCCTTCTTCTCCAGACAAGATTCTCCCCAGTTCAGATTATCCTGTCCACTTCCCTCTATGATGGGTTTAAATAGTTTTATATTTTTTAAAAATATATATATTCAACAACAGCAGCCTGTTAATTCTCTGGTTCAAAAGATACTCGAGTGTCTGATATATTTAAAGATCTTTCCACAGTTTTATCATATTAATGCACTGAAATGGCTCAGCTTCAACTACTAAACTCTCATGTATGGTCTTGTACAGCCAAGAATATCACCAAATCCATGTTTGCCAATTCCTTCCTAACTAGTCATGGCTATTCCCACATGATATTAGTTTAGAGTTGTTTCATACACCAAAATCTGAAAAGCAAGTTGGTTCCTTTTCTCCATTTCCAAACTCGCTTTTAGGACAACTATCCAATGCTCAGGACTGTTTTCTCTGACTGGAATATTACTGCAATCCAAGAGATTGTTTCCTCAGAAGAGCAAACTTCTGTTCTCTTTGGATTACATCATAGTTTGGGTAACAAATCTGAGATCTGCAAAGGCCCAGCAATTTCTTTCGTTGGAGTCAGAAATAGACTGCCATGTAGACCCATATGTTGTATTTCTCTTTGCACTGAGAATCTTTATAGTCCTGGTTCTTGAAGGCTCATGCTAATCCAGTGAACAAAAAATAAGATTTAGTGACCATCACTTTATTTGTATAATTTTTTACAAACATCGTTCGGTCTTCTTTAGTGGCTTATATTGTCTTTTAAAAACCACTATGAATCACTTTGGCAGAGGGAACAGAGTATGGATACTATTACCCATTAACTTGGTCAACAATTCATCTCTTCTTTAGGGTTAATGTCTTTGTTTCATTACCACATATCGAACATGCTTTTTCAAACCAAGCTTTGTGTTCAGTTTAATCTTTTTCTGCACTTATCATCACTAAAGTGAAAACTACTAAGAGTAAAGTTTACTTTTGCCTGGAACATTAAGGGGGCATGTGTTGATACTACTAACTGCATGCCATTATGAATAATTCCTCTGTAGTTTTGTAAGGCTTAGTACAAATTCCTCCATGTGACATTTACTTAGATTTCCAAATATCTTCCCATTCAACAGAATTTACTGCAGTTTTTCGAACTGATGGAAATAATGATTGCATTTTGTTCCGAAATTCATTCATCTAAAAAAAAAGATAAAATAAATCAATAAATGTAAAACCACAACATCAAACCGTAAATTCACTACATTGATACTGTGTTTCTCACAAAATAAGGCCAAGCCTTATGTTTTTTGACCCCCGAAAAAACAGCTAGGCCGTCTTTTCGGGGGTGACTTAATTCCCCCCCTTGCATCCTCGGGCGGGTGGCAATGACTTGGATGTTGACCTCGGTGTTGGTGGGACACTCCATATCAGGAGACCTTCCACTACCATTGCTTTCTCTTCTCCCTATGGTGCCGCGGCATGTAGAGCAACGTTGCGGCGTTTGGCACAACCACGTGTGGCCAGTCAGGGCTCCTCCCTGCAACCGGAGCCCAGTGGAGACACTTGGCTTCAGGCACTCCTGTCGCTGCCTTCCCTTCACCTTCGAAGGCAAAGCCAATTCTATGAAAAACGATGCCCTACTACCAGTACGACAAAGCCTCCCCTGCCCGAGTGGGCAGCCCAACCCCACATAGAGAGGCAAATCTTCCAGGGCCACAGCGCAGGATCAGCCCACCCTGGGAGAAGCGCCCAGCCTGCCAAGTGTAAGATCCAGGCCGACCCCAGCTTGGCTTCCTTCCCAAGTCCCTCCAGCCTGAACCCGAAGGGGCCACTGGGAGAAGCCACCTGAGGCAGTGATACCGCCCACCCATCTGTGGACAGGGAGGCAAGGTGACGACCTGCGCCACTTCCTCCTCCGAGCTGAGCCCCACTGAGTGAGCACTTCTGCCCGATGCCCCTGCAGCGTTTGGAGCTGCCGGCACATTTGGAGATCCATAGGGACAGGGATAGGCTGGGCGAGGGGTGGAAAGGACGGGTGGCTTCGAGCTCTCTACGCCAGACCCGCTGGTCAGGGAAGCAGTGCTGCCATCGCCTCGCCTCTCTGTCCACGGACGGGTGGGCACTATCACTGCCTCGGGAAGCCTCTCCCGGTGGCCCCTTCGGGCTTGGGCTGGAGGGACTTAAGGAAGCCAAGCTCAGGTCAGCCAGGCTCTTTCGGTTGGCAGGCGGGCGTGCACCCACGGCTCGCTTTCCCAGCTCTGCCCAGCCAGCACGGCTCTGGTGTGGCCCTGGCAGGATGAGCAGAGAGCCCGTCAGGGAGGCACTCACTGTCTTGGCAAGAGCTCCACTGCTGGGCACCCCAGGTGAAGCTCTTTGCGCTCTGCTCGGTGCCAGGCAGGGATGGCGGCTGGGCGCTTCTACCGGGGTGGACCGATTCTGCGCTGTGGCCCCAGGATATTCATCTCCCTACATGGAGTTGCGCTCTCGGGCAGGGGAGGCTTTATTGTACCGGTAGTAGGGCGTTGTTTTTAAAAGAATTGGCTTTGCCTTCAAAGGCGAAGTGAAGGCGGCGACAGGAGCGCCTGAAGCCAAGTGTCTCTGCCGGGCTCCAGTTGCAAGGAGGAGCCCTGACTGGCCATGCGTGGCTGTGCCAAACGCCGTGGCGTTGCTCTAAATGCCACGGCAGCATGGGGAGAAGGGAAAGCAATGGTGGAGGAAGGTCTCCCGATATGAAGTACCTCACCAACGCCAAAGTCAATGCAGGCAGCACCATATCCAGATATGCAACAAAAGTACTTCCTAACAGCAAGCTCCCCTGCTATTCCCCCCCAGTTTCGCATGTTTAATATAGGCCTTAATTTGGGGGAGGGCTTAATTTGATTTTATGCCTGTAAAACATGCTGGGACTTCCTATTGGGGGAGGCCGTATTGTTGGAGAAACACGGTAGTACTCTCCTTTCTCCCTCTATCTATTGAGTAAACATACACACACAAAAACACAAGTTTTTCTTTATTCACCAACCAACAGGAACAAAACAATGGATTGATTATTTGGTGTACCTAGGATGTAATGTATTCCTGCCTGAAACAAATCAAATGAAAGACAAGCAAGTTTGTAAATTCTTCTTATAAAAATTATCACTTCTTGTGATGGGTTTAAACTCCCAGCTATAAAGAAATCTGGTTAATATCATTTGTAATAAACATATATTTTGTGGCACCTTAGCCAAGACAAACCATGAAAGAGACTTAAAAGTTATATAACAAAGAAAATCTGAAAGAAATCTCTCAATTACAAATGAATACAATCTTAGTATTTTAAATGTTGCTCTTGTACTATCTTCAAAATTCAAAATCCAACTGATCTCTGATAGGATTGTTAATTACCAGCTTTGACTGATAGACCAACTGTATCCTTTTAGGGATAGTCTTGTTATTATCCATACGTTGGAAACCTCACCCTGAGATTATAATGCATTTTAAATGGGAAAATCCTTCAACTGTGCAGTTTGTGATTGGTTAGTGAACTGAGTGCTTATACAAGGTACACTTTTTTTGAAGCAACTGCACTGGCTGTTAATTAGCTAGCAAATCAGGTTTAAGCTTCTGCTTATGGCCTGGAACAGCAGTCTCCAACAGGTAGGCCGCAGCCCACTGGTGGGTCTCGAAAATTTTGGTGGTCCACAGAGAAAAGTCACTCCCTGAGCAACCCCCCCCAAAGCAATTAATCCAGACTGCACAGGAACACAAAGTTGTGCTGCCCATATGGTTCACCCTCCCTGTCCACTCACTCCTTACCAGGCAAACTTGCCTGCTAAGTTGCTATTTTTCCTTTTTCCTACCATCAGCTGTTCTGCTGTGCCAGGAGGTTTAGATTAACTAGAAAGCAGGAAATTGTTGGATTTCTTGCTTTCTACCTAATCTTTAGATGTTCGGCTCTGATTTTAAGCAGAGCAGAACTTTCCTTAGGACTGAAGCAGTGCATATCAGCTAGCCAATGGAAGAAATACAGATTTCTAAGTGAATTTGTAATTCACAAATGTTTGCAAGCAAATTTTATGTGACAGAGCTAGCCGATGGTAGACAGATAGATCTCTAAATGAATCTGTGATTCTGTGAGCAACTCAATCTGCCTGCCTGCTCTGCCTGATTTTGGGTAAAAGTTGCTCTTTTTTAAATTAAAAAAAAAATCAATATTTACATACATGGCGTGTTGTGACTTAATTTTGTGAGTTTTCTTGCTAGCAAATTTTATGGGTTTGCTTGCAAGTAAATTTTGTGTGACAAGCTCAGATAGCTGATCTCACAGAGCTCTGAATGAATCTGTGATTCTATGAGCAACTCCATCTGCCTGCCTGCTTTGCCTGATTTAAAGCTAAAAGTTGCTTTTTTATTTAAAAAAATCACTATTTATATATTTATATTTACATACAAACCATGCCCAGCCAGTCACATGACCACCAAGCCACACCCATAAATTAGGCCATGCCCACAGAACCGGTTAAGAAATTTGAATCCCACCCCCCCTCTGTGTTGGGGGGGAGGGAGAGAGGTTAGATCAGATCTCTCTCTCTCTCTCTCCCACCAATGTCAACAAGCCACCAGCAATCAAAATTCATATTACTGGTCCCCGGGATTTAAAATTATGAGTTTTGATAGTCCGTGAGGTCCAAAAGATTGGTGACCCTGGCCTAGAATACCCTGAACAACTTGGGGCCAGGGGAAGGTCTCACTGCATGTGATCTGAACCACAGAGTAGTCAACTGTATGTAGCTTTCCTCTATGGTGGTACCTAACCTTGGCACTTATCCTTCCTCAAATTTCTGAGACATTTCTCATAGATGGTTTTGATCCCTGTTGAGCATCTCTCTCTTCATCCAGGCTTTCTCCATAGGAATATGGGATGAAATATTTTATTATGAGTACAGTATTTTAGTTTTCTTTTTTCACCATGTGTGGGTGTGAATAGGAAAGGACATAGAAATACGAAATCATCATCATAATCCTATTTCAAGTTCACAGGTTTTCTTCAAAAGAGGAATAAGTATGGCCGAATAGAGTAGATTTAGCAGCAGCCTTGTTGAAGCTAAGGAATTGCATTCATGTCAATAATTGAACAAAACAGAGGGTGGAAACTTCATGGATTCTATTTGAAATTGCATAATAGGATATAAGCAGGGGTGGGATTCAAAATTTTCAACAACCTGTTCTGTGGGCGTGGCTTAGTTGGTGGGTGTGGTTTGGTAGTCATGTGACTGGGTGGATGTGGCTTGGTGGTCATGTTATTGTCTGGGCATGGCCAACTCAATATCACTCACATCAAGGCACGCATCTCTTTGCCAGGCCTCTCATGACTGTGGCGATGCTGCAACAGTCGTAAGTGTGAAAAATGGCCATGTCACTTTTTTCAGTGCCATTATAACTTTAAATGGTCACTCTACACAAGCAAAGTACCAGCAAAGGAGGGGGAAGTCTAGTCCTGCCAAGAATGTAATAAGAGTCAACGGAAAGGCAGTTTCTGTAAGCAACAGCAGAATGTTTCCTTCCTGCCTTCCTTACAGAATTAGGCCAGTAATTTCTTCTAAAAACTGGTTCTCCAAACTGCTTAGAATGTTAACCAGTTCTGGCAAATAGGTGCAAACTGGTAGAATCCCACCACTGGATATAAGTATAAACAAACAGGGAAACAATTAGTAATTAATTCTGGAAAGTAAAATTTATCACCCCCTAAAACCGCATTAAAATGTAAACATTAACTTTATTACATTCTGATGAAACACCAAAAATGTAAACTCCAGCATTATTCTTCGGTTTAGGCTGATGTGAATTATTTGCACCCCATACAACATTTGTCTTTTCATCTCAATAATTTTGAAGAGAACTCTCTGGAGTGAGCTTCGGAAGGAAGGAAGGAAGGAAGGAAGGAAGGAAGGAAGGAAGGAAGGAAGGAAGGAAGGAAGGAAGGAAGGAAGGAATGAATGGAGGGAAGGAGGGAGGAACGAAGGAAAAAAGGAAAAAGATCCCAGTTTGTCTCCTTGGAAAACAGAACAACTGGGTCTCTTCAAACTGTCAACTTTTTTATCATAAAAGATAAATAATTATTTTTCCCATTTTAACCCACCACTCATTCTTCAGCAGACAAATATAAAGGCCCCTTAAAATGTTTTTTTATTCCATTCTGCCTTTTAAAAGTAGATAAGCAAAACAAAGCAGGTGAAGAGAACGCAAACTCTGCTATTACAGAGATATTAGGCATCCGTTCATACTAATCTGAATGGGGTGGAAAAGAATGGAAAAGAGATTCCTGAAATGCTAAGGAGTTGCTCTCCTATTACAAAATTCTGCAGAGACCACTTTAGATCTTGGCTAGTTGCACTCTATCTCTAGGGTTTGGAGCAGGTGACAACTTCTTTTTAATGACACATGCTAATTAAAATGGAATTAATTAGCCAATTATCTCCTTTTAAGGTAAGCTGTTTAACATAAACTAATGAATGTCAAACCCCAAAGGAAAAATGATTAGGCTTATGAACCTGGTTAACTCCTAAGGAAGAAAATGAACTAGGTAAGAATGAGACAGTAATTGAGGGAGTATCTTCGCTGCTGAAACTCTGGTTGCAGGAAGGTGGATACAACCAAGAATGTGCCCTCACACCATTTAAAAAGATTTATGTATAGGTAAAGGAGGTCCTAGTCATCTGATACTTATTACATTAAAAATGGCAGTCTTGAATTGTGCCTAGAAAACTTTGGGAAACCAACTCATATGTTGGTTTCCAGACAGGATGTGTCACAATTAGAACTCCGACTACAGCATCTTTTTCTCCTGCCTAGGTCACTGATGACATCAAAGCTGCATGGAGACCGTAATTCCCACAACACTGTTTTAGAATACCAAACTATGTAGTAAGGCTGTATTATTACTATTATCCTCTTATCTTTCATATTACCTATTCCTTTAGCATCTTATGATTATCAACTTTGTTGTTTGTATGTTGATTGCTTCTATTTTATATCTTCTGACTATCACTGACTGTTTTAGGTTATGATTTATGATGACTGTATTATGATTAGGATCATGATTTATCACTTGTTGCTTGTATATACGCTGAGAACTTATGAAACCGGAGACAAATTCCTTATGTATGTCCAATCACACATGGCCAATAAAGAATTCTATTCTATTCTATTTGGAATACTGAACACCTGCTGTCGTTTTTTTGGCTTTTGAAAACTTTGAATTTTCTTTCATTTTGTTAAAATGTTTTGATTCTTCAATCATACTCTGGGTTACCAAATCGGGGAGGCTGTAAATATAAGAAATAAGGTTAAACAATTAATTTCCCTTTTAATTAGACACAGTGGAAGTAGTCAAAACCTTCCTACTCACAGCACTTCTAAAGGTTAATGTATGTATACGAAACAAAGATGTTATGAATTTTTTCACAAAGACGATATAAGGTCACGGAATGCCTCCCCAGCCTGGTTTGCATCCACCATCTGTATATGTGCAGTCCTCATTATAATTTGGTTTTTTTTAAAGTTCATAAATATTGTATGACTCATCCTTGCTATAAAATAAATGATAGTGAAGGGATTACAAAACTGATTTATGAAGACTATCATGATGAAAAGAGTCTTCATTACTTATCTCATGTTGCTTTTTAATTGCCTTAGACCACTACAAATTATGAAAGCTTTTTGTTTCTTTCTTATTTTATCTTTAACAAAAACATTAGCTAGGTGAGATACAGATACAGAAATGTTCCTGTAGCTGGCAAATGTTACAACTGCAGCTTTAATTAAATATAAAGATACATTGCTTATTTCCTCTGGGTAAAAATAAATTAGGACAATTCTGCTGTAACTGCTGGAAAACTATTACGCATTTCTATCAAGTGGTTCTTCTGTTGATATAATATAGCTGTTATCATTGTATGGCAATTAAAACTGGCACAAAGATTGTAACAATTATGTATGCTCCTTTAAAGTAACATATTTGTGAAAATCCTTGCAATCAGACTAGTTATTCAGAAAAGGAAAAAAAATCTTTGCTGACTTAAGACATAAGAACTTCTGCACAATTCATCTTTCGCAGTAAATTTGCAAACAAACTGACCCTGTACTAAATAGTAGAAACATTTCTGGAAATACAAAGGCTACGTTTGGAAATGATGAAGCACAACAGTTTTACACTTTGGATTTGGTGGATACCATACTTTATTCTGATTTTAACAATACAGAAGCTTGGCGAATTTTGACATATGTACTTGCTCTTTACAAAACCAAAAAACCATGCTATGCTTTTCTATGGTAGAAAAGCGGTAATATACTCATATCCTTTATTTTCTTCTTCTTAAACCAATATAAATTTAATTTCAAACATAAAGCTATAGGAGAAGGAACTAAGACAGATAGGCCGGGAAAGTTTGAGCATTTTGCAATCCAATTTTAACTTCATGAACTTATATACATTTATCAGCTCAATGTACTGTACATGTCAGACTATTATGATGCTGCTTAAATCTGAGAAAACAAATTAGCTGTAGGTAAGATAATGTACTTACTTGTTGGCTTCTTAATGTAAGACTAAATAATGAAGGCATTATTTGCCATCTGTTCCTATGTACCACAATTTGTACTTTTGCTATACAATACAACATATAGGCAGTCCTCACAATCATTCATTTAGTGACATTTCAAAGTTACAACACCGAAAAGAATGACTTATGACCATTTTTCACACTTATAACCATTGCAGAATCTCTGTGGTCATGTGATCAAACTCCAGACACTTGGCAACTGGCATGTATTTATGACGGTTGCAGTGTCCCAGGGTAGTACAATCTCCTTTTATGACCCTCTGATAAGCAAAGTCAATGGGAAAGCCAGGTTCACTTAACAACCATGTTACTAACAATTGAAATGATTCACTTAACAACTGTGGCACCAAACATTGTAAAATGGGGCAAAACTCACTTAACAACCGCCTTGCTTAGCAATGGAAATTTGGGGCTCAATTGTCATAAGTCAAGGACTACCTGTACCAAGTTAGAGAAAAACTATTTTCACCTAGCCTAATCATTAAATAAACCCAGTAGACCAAGACTAAAAATATAACCAAGAGACAGAAAGAATTATCATAAATTAAAAGCCAGCAAATTTAAACATTTTTAGAAAAGAATTGCTTTCAAATGCCAGATAAGAAAAATAGAAAAAAACAGATTGCTTCTTGAAGAGGGAATTCCATATTTCAAGGAGTGGAACAGAGAAAGTTCTCAGCTACTTTGAATCAGATGCTCCTTTGCTAACAATACCATTGTGTATCTCTCATTAACAGATCATTAAAAGATAGCAGATTTCTATACCATAGAAGTTAGAACTCTAAGGAAAATCAACATGTTGTCATAAACAGAATTAGCCAGTATACACAATAAAGGAATCACATGATCTCAACATCTTGCTGTCAAAAGAACTGAATGGAGATGGCATTCTTAACTAGCTAGTACTTCTGAGATATAGATATCTTCTAGGGGGCACTGTGTTCAGTGAAAAAGCAACTCACTTGTGACCAGATCTAATCATAAAAGGATTAAGCAGTTGCACATTTAGTAGTATAAAGTGCACACATTTTATACCTAGTTCATGCCCTGATTTATTAAAGTTCTGAATATCGAAAATACAACACTTTTCCAATTATCTTTGTGTGAAATGATAAACAATGCATTAAAATCTAAAATTAAAAGGTAAAAAAAATCTGTGAAAGTTGTCCTATTTCCTCTCTTGCCAGCAGGTGTGGCTGTAGTGCAACGAAGGACTTTCCAAGGCATTTTCTTCAACTGCATCCAAGATAAATTATTGCATCATTCCATTATTATTTTTCATTTTATTGAAAGTCTTAATTTCCCTAGTAAGACGTATTTTATGAAAGGCTACCTAATGATAATGGATGTCATTATGCTCTGACTCTGAAGGTCCTAGGCTTTCTTAGGCAATCAGAACACCTACAGTTATTTTTTCCATTCTAACATTTGTGCCAACAATGTTGATGACTAATCTCTTTCGGGGCTGGGCTGGAGACCATTCCAATTTTCTCTCTCATTACCTTTTGGTTTAAACAGCTGTTGTAATCATCATGACTCATAATGTAGCTACTGAATATGATTGCTAAATCATTTCAAATTATTTTTTTATAATCCTACCTCCATCTGACAGATGGACAAGTTGAAGAACACCAGATTGTCCTTTCTTATGTACTGTATTTTACCAAGCATTGCTTCTTGTAAGACACCTTTTCAGGTTCAGCTGGGGATAAGTGCATGAGATCTCTTTGCTGAAGTTATTTTCCTTGATCATTTTAGAATAGTTTACAGCTCAAAAACAAAATTTCATGAAGCTTCTTCTCACTATTTCCTACACTAGAAGATGCATACTAGATGTAAGACTGGACTCACATCTGCTAAATGCTTGTCATTTACGTTTAAGGTCACCTTCACATGCAGCCTTTGTACCATTCTTGGATGGCATCACATCTCTGCAAGGCTACTTCATAATTCTCACTTAATATCTGAGATGACTGAAAGTCTTGGGGATGTGATTTTGGATGGGAATGTCAGAGTCCAGCAAAGCCCAGGTTTCTATTGGTTGAGCTCCTTTCTCAGCTGCCTCAGCTGCTTCATCTGTGCCACATCATTTTTTCAACTTAGCAGAGAAGCAAGCAGCTCTTATACACCCAATAGTGACTCTCCAATCTTTCCTCAAATCAAAGAACAGCAGAACATGAACTGCAGGTATAAAGAATGTGGGGTGCCAAGCTCTAATTTCTGCTTGAGGAAATGCTGATCAGCTCTCCTGAATTCTTAGCATTTCAATTCAGCAGCAATGAGGATCCCTTTTGAGGCAGTTAGGACCTTTTTTCGAAGGCTTTGGGGAATGAAAACTATATGTCAAGACAATCAAATTGTGTTTTCATCAGAGCAGCTAAAGGATCAGCTGGATTTTTTTAGAAATATATGCTGATGGCTCTGAGCAACAAAAGTTACCTCTTCCCCAGAGCATTATTACTTTCATAATGTTTACTACTTCAGAGAACAATACATCAATTTAACAGATCCAAATTCTATTTATGAAATAAAAAGTGAACTTCCAACACCCCTAAAGCTCTTACTCGTGAAAATGTTTCTTTTTCTTTTTAGACCTGGCTAAAAAAAAAAGTAACCCTTTTTTTACATTTTTTTCTCATATCAATTCTTCTAAATAGCTAATCTATGATGATGCAATCTGTTAATTGGCTCTTAATTCCTTAAGGAAGCCTGCCTGTGTCTTTTGTATGATATTTCTGGCGTGCAGTTGGGTCTGCTAGTTTGCCTACCCATTTGGGGCAAACAACATTTACTTCCAAAGCAGCACCTGTGACTAATTACCACAATCTATGTGTTAGGTGTAAAAACCTTGCATGCAAACATCTCATTCTTTTTTATTTTAGATTCACAGGACAAATAAAACACATGCTGCACTAATAACATAGCCATGTGCAGAGTTAAATGCAGTGCAATCTTCCAGGTGATGCTCAACCACACTTTCCAGAATCTCCATCCATAGTAATCTTTGGCGAAGGATGCTGGGATTTGCAGGTTAGCAACATCTAAAGCAGAGGTGTCAAACTCACAATGACATGGCGTCGTGATGTATTGCAACTTTTTTTCCTTTCACTAAATGACTCCACTGGGCGTGGTCAGTGCATGACGCATCTGGCCCACGGGCCACAAGTTTGACACCCCTGATTTAAAGCACCACAGGCTTTTCACCCTTAATCAGAGTTGTGCACAAATTATGGTTATGATTTGATGGTGAGGAAAATCTTGCATTAGTGCGTAAAAGTGGTGTGCCCAGAATTTAAGGAGAATTCTTTTTTTCTGTTTCTGAATCCTATCTGATTTTTCTCTATTTTTTGCAGTTTCTCACCTTTGCAATTATTTTACAATTTCACCTACACACACTCACATTGCCATGTAGCAAGGACATTTCTAGGTGACATTATTCTATTATTCTGTCAAGTTTTATTTGTATGGGCCAATTAAAAAAATAAATGTACAAATTTATTTGAATTAAAAAAAATACAGAAGGAACATGCCGCTGTGGTTTTTTGAGATTTAAAAAATTATTCTTTGTTCTACAATTCTCCAACTAATATGCTCTACTCAGTTTCCTGACATCAAAAGAAACTGTAAACCCCTGTAGACAACGTTGTTTAATATGATCTTATAGAAAATCAACATTATTACTTAAGTAGCCAAACCAATCAGTGATAGTTTCAAATTCTATTCAAATAAAAATATCTCTTTGCAACGTGACTAATAATCATTGATAATGGAGCTAGAAGAAATCTATTGGAGGTTGTTTTTAATCTCTCTTTGTCTTGCTGCAGGTTTTTGTTATGATGTCAACATTTGAAAAATGTGGCAAAAATATTGCTCAAGTTAACAGAAGTGGACATATTATGTTCCTTCCCACATTTCAGAGAACCAGAGAAGAATTAGAGAAATTCAATACTGGACAGAAAATGTATCCTAATGGTTCATCCCCACAGATTACAAAAACTCAGTGCTTATCAAATTATACCATGTTAGACTTAGAATAATTTGAGAATAGAATATTCTAATGTTCTTATATATGACTCAGTGTCATTGCTATTAGATGGAGAAGCATATAAAAAGAAAAAAACCAAACTCTGCAAATAGATGTTTTTCATCAGCTTTTTATTTGCAGAATAGGAGTTCGAATCTTTCAGCCCCAGCTATATTCTTCTGAGAACTATATAATTACTGCTAATAAATGTTTTGACCTTTGCAAGCAATTACTAGACAAAAAAATATTGTATTGCTGGCAATTCCCTCCCTCTCTAAGGGCTGCTACAAAATTCAGAATTCAATTCTTGTTTTAAAAGAGAATTCTGAACCAAGTATTGGTAATTAGAGCTACCAGATCTGGGCAATCAAAATACAGAGGGCCACTAGAAGATATCAAAAGAAAACAGAATTTTCTTACTCTTTGTTGCCATCTGGTTGTTCTGTCCTAGGTTCCCCAAAAAGCACTAAGCCAACTCTGAATCCCAGCAAAACCTCTTTTATTAAATAAATGTGAATTTAGTGCATTCACATTCAGCCAACGGCTTGGCAAACAGTCTTGCAAAGGTATACTAATTAGCTCAGACCTTATCTATCTTGGAAAGCTGCCCGGTAAATATTTCCACATGCAGTGCTGACAGGGAAGGGCTGGGTTACATTGATAAAGCTGATCTTCACGAGGCTGGAACGAACAAATGAATAGAATGAGTTGTTTCCTGCAAAAAACCCTCTCCTTTTGCTCCTCTTTTAATCCTGCTGGGAATGGCCATTCATCATCCACCTGTAGCCTTACTCCCAAGTCAACCCTGAGTTCTTAACTGTTCCTTCCTTTTAGCAGCTCTGCGCATGCGCAGGCTAGGAACCAGTTCCAGAAGCTCCCCCACCTCACTGCTGTCTGAGCCCGAAGGCAGCTGATGACTGCTAGCCTGCCCTGGCCCCATCTCTGCTTCTTATACAGGGCCCTCATTCAAGCTTTCCTCAGCCTCCAGGACTGGCCCAGGTTCCTCCCCAACCTCCTCACTGTCTGCCAGTGGGCCACAACACTAGTGATGATCCAGATTTTTATAGCCCCAATTTGGTTGCACTGATACAATAAATATTAGTAGATACTGGTCCACTACTGCACTGTGAAGGAGGGTTGGAGGAATAAATTGCCTTAAAAACGTATTGTTTACGGAAACTTATCTCACTTTACAAGTCTGCCTTTCTGACGTATTTCAACTTGAAGTTTCTGTGAAACTACAAAATACAGGGTTATCTTTTTACAATACAGGTAGTCCTCGACTTACGACCACAATTGAGCCCAGAACTTATGTTGCAAAGTGAGAAATTTGTCAAGTAAATTTTGTCCCATTTTACGACTTTTCTTGCCACATTTGTTAAGTGAATCACTGCAGTTGTTAAATTAGTAACCCAGTTGTTAAGTGAATCTGGTCTCCCCATAGATCTTGCTTGTAAGAAGGTTGCAAAAGCTGATCACATGACCCCGGGATACTGCAACCGTCATAAATATGATGCAGTTTTCAAGCATCTGAATGTAAATCATGTGACCATAGGAATGCTTCAATGGTCATAAGTGTGAAAAATGATCATAAATCATTTTTTTCATGTTGTTGTAACTTTGAATGGCCACTAAGTGAATAGTTGTAAGTTGAGGACTACCTGTATATAACCTAGGACATTGTTCTAATTCATTCTTCTGCTTTCACAGGTTTGCTTCTTTTTGGCTATCTGCTAGTTTTTCATTTTATTGAGCAACCCATTCAACTACACACTGTAAGCTCCCAGAAGTAGGATTTCTCGAGAGGGGGTGTGTGTATTCATACACATAAGACTGCCTGCGCAAATAAAAATGTGTAATGATTATTGAATTTATGGAATTTCTAAAGCACTAAAGCATGCAACATTAATTGAAGATACTTACATTGTGAACTCCCAAAGCCTTCCAGATAGCAAAGCTGATCAATGCAACTCCACTCCAGGCATAGAGTGAACCCCATCCAAGGGCCCGTAAGGCAAGAGAAGAGCCACTTTCTGGTAAAGATGCTGTGGCAATTACACCCTAGAATAATATATATTTTTACGTGAAGGAAAACACATTACTGTGTACACACATAAACAAAAAGCACTGAAGAAATCATATAATGATATTAACTTTGCCTATGATTGTGTAAAGGCTTATAATTTCTCCAAATACTGATACCATTAAAAATTATGGTTCCAGGAAAGAAACATATTTGTTCCTCCCTCTAAAGCAGTGGTGTCAAATTCAAGGCCCGCAGGCTGGATCTGGCCTGCAGGATGCTTAGATCTGGCCTGCAGGGCTGCCCTAGAAACAGCAAAGGACTGGCCCATGGTGCCTCTGCCAGTGAAAATGGAGCCTGGGGGGACCCACCCAGGCCACCACAGGTGCCCCAGACATGAGTGACATTGAGCTGGCCACGCCTACCCTGGCCACACCCACCTAGCCACGCCCCAAG
This sequence comes from Laticauda laticaudata, assembly GCA_004320025.1. NCBI lineage: Eukaryota > Metazoa > Chordata > Lepidosauria > Squamata > Elapidae > Laticauda > Laticauda laticaudata. The sequence continues at coordinate 28,069 of BHFT01001750.1, forward strand.
TTCAAACACAACCCTGATGCAGCCCTCAATATAATCAAGCTTGACATCCCTGCTCTAAGTATCTTCCGTTGAAGATCTGTTAATACACGCAGGGTCATTAAAGCATATAAATGTGTAAGTGTTTATGGGAGATTCTTAGTCACCCAGGTCATTGTTGTCTCAAAGGTGCTTTTTCAAAAGGCATCTGGACTTTCTTTGTTCTTTCTTGAAGATGTTTCACTTCTCATTGAAGAAGCTTCATTGGTTCTCAAAAATAATAATTAAGTTTAGATGAGAAGCGAAACGTCTTCAACGAAAAACAAAGAAAGTCCAGTTGCGTTTTGAAAAAGCACCTTTGAGGCTATCCACATATAAGTTTCCAATCTTTTTCATAGGACTATTAATAAATTAATAAATGTTTTAAAGACAGATAAAAATGGGTCACCATTCGTGAATGTATGATTCATGAATGTTTTTATTCTCAGCATTTTTTTCAACAACTACATAACACACAATTGATTTTGTTATGTGTAGGATAAGAATTTGGAGATAATACATCAAAGGAATTTTTCAATTTTTTATCACGAAAAGAGAGAAATATGAAATATGGTATGGGAATTTCTACAAAAATGAATGCCCCAGGAGAACGATAATGGAAAACTGCTGACTTGGGCTTATTAGCTCAGGAATGTCTGCTCATGAGAGAACTCCTTGAGGGGATAAAATACTCAGATAACTGTGTCATTCATAGTAAAATGCTGTCATATGATGTACACAAAAGCTACTTAGAACCTCATGACAAGTGTTGAAAAAAATGACTTAAACAAGACATTTTGGACTTTTCCCTAGTGGTATAGAAAAGATCTCATTGATAAAAGAAGGAAGGAGTCACTATTCTGAGAGAATTTTGATCACATGCTTGTTATTGTTTGCCTGTGGGGATTTTTTAAAAAATCAACTTCTGTTGATTTGAAGAACTTCTGTTCTTCATATAAGAACATCACCATTAGTCCTAGCAGACTACTTGACCTTACCCTGCTCCCAAATATGTATATTTAGTGACATTACTTTGAAAACTTGTTTTGCTCAATGATGGCAAGTCGTGGTCAGAAATATGGGAACAAAATCTAACTTTACTTTCTTATGTAGCTATTCTAGGCACCCAGTTTCATATCTCTAAGAGAACTATTTTGAAGATTAGAAAGTACATTTTATTACAGCTTAAGGTTCTGTAATTATGGTTCTTTATTCACCTAAATAATATAAAGTCCACTGTTATTCACAGATAAATTTAATCAATTAACAGAAATAAAAATTAGTTGCATAAGCAACATGGCACATCATGTTTTCATGCCTTATACCAGTTTTATTAAACAAATTATTATTATGAATAACTGCATCACAAAGACTTTATACTAACTAGTTCAGTACATTGGATCGACTTAAGTCTGGTTTGATTGTTAAGTTGAATTACTTTTGACACATTTGTGAAATATTTAAAACCACTCTAAAACACTCTTGGTAGTTGTTTCAAGGTATAATTCTGTAGTATTGTAGGCAATTTGCTTCCTCATTTTTAAGAATTCATGCCTCACCTACTTACACCTACCTAACAGGTCTATGCAGCTTTTTATGCCCAACATGGGCTTTTAAGCACAACATGGACTCCTTTGTCATACAATTAAGACAAAAGACCACAAAATGAAATCGGAGTATGGAAGGCCATACTCTATGGAAGAGTATGGAAGTATGGTAAGCTGTTCATTTTATTTCTCTTTTGCATGGAAATCGGGGAGTGGAGGAATCTTTCTTTCTCCAAGATTATAAAATTCAAGGAAGGATAATTATTCCTTTTTCACTTTCTATTCTGCAAGATGGATCAGCATTATCAATAATCTTCAGGCATTTTGAGGAATTGAGGAGTGGAAATAGCAGAAGTGCTCAACATCAAGAAGCAGCTAGGCAATTTGTTAACTGATGAAATGGACAAGCCATCTTTTAGTTAAAACTAGCTTAGATCATTTAATATAGGAGAACACTTTCAACAGGTCTACTGGGGAAAGGTATACCATCCTGGACAAAGGGTTGCCTGATCTTTTCTTCAAGACCTTCAGGGATGCAGTACTTGCAATGCTGATAGCAAGCTGTTTCATTGATTAACAACCATTCTTATTGTCAGGAAATTCATCCTTAGTTCCAGGTTGGATCTTCCTCTGACAAACTTCCATTCATTGCTTCTTTTCCTGCCCACAAGTGCTATGGAGAATAAATCAACACCCTCTTCCCCATGATAGCCCTTCAAGTATTAGAAGAATGCTACAAATTTCTTCTGAGCCTTCTCTTTGTTAAGTATATGTAGTTCCCTTAGTTATTCATCATATGATTGAGCCTCTAGTCTCCTTATCATCTTTGTTACTCTTCTCTGCACTCTTTCTAGCAACTTTTTTGAATCGCGGTGGCCAAAACTGGACACAGTTACAGTTAAGGAAAAATATAACCATGTAAAAACAATTATTTGCTTAAAGTTTTTATTTCTTTATTGATATTATTTAAAAAGCATCATTCCTACAGGACCATTGGTGGTAATAATCATGAAAGGCTTGTAGTAGGGTGAGAAGAAAAGGCAGAATTTCTGTTTTGGTTTGGAATTCAGAATTTAGTATAGTTTCACTGTATCTTCACCATCTGAATCTGAAATCATCTTTTTCAATGGCAAACCTGATTGCTTATAAGTACAGCTTGGTGAATTGGAAGTTACAGGGCATGTGGCACTGATATTCTTATTAAAAAATAGGTTTCCATGAACCAGTTCAGTGTCTGGGCAGGAAACTTTCTCAGAACTTTTTATACATGGTCTCATGTTGGAAAAAAATAGGATATAAATTTAGTAAATTTTAAAAAATAATCTATGTTACAATAACATCAGCAATATTAGGATTGCATTTCTAGAATGATATTTGAATTCCAACTGATAATAAATACCAATCACTGTTTTATTTATCATGTTTAATCTCACAAAGACCTGTATTCCACTCATAAAACAGAGTTCAACAAAATGCCTCCTAGTTCAATGTTTAAGAGACTGTAACTTTAGACTTAATCGTGTTCCATTTATTTTAGTTTTCATTTTTACCCACGTTTTCTTTGTGAATTTTAAATTGTTCTCATAGCAGACACCTACCTACAGTAACTCAAATAGTATTACATCTTATTATATAACATATTGCATAATATATGTATATTGCATCACTATTATTCCATTATGACACACTTTTGAAATACCAGAACTCACAAGAAGTTTAAAGAAACGAACCTTATTGAACCAATTGGGATTTTTCTTTTTTGTAACAGCAAGTGTCATACCAAAACCTGCTAGCATTCCTGCAGTAGCGATGGAAGCAAGAAAAACCCCACCTGCCAAAGATAGAAAGCAAGGAAAGATTAAATTATCAATTTTATTTTATAGTATCATGAAAAAAGGATGTCCATAAATCTCTATTTGAAACTCAAAACCCTTTGAGTGCTGACTAGAGGGAAAATGGGCTTTGGTAGAAGTTACCATGAACACCCTTTCTATCTATGCTGCGAGAGAGGCCAGGATAGGATGGGTTGACTCCTTCCTATGATGTAATAGCTGAGTCTGTACTAAGATATAAAAGCCAACCCCAGGGAGAGACCCCAGCTTTGGCGAAGATACTTGACAGACTGAAAGGTGTCTCTGAAAGCCCAAAATAAATACAGAAATGATTAACTATTTCTTACTAATCTTCCCCAGAGAAAAGGATTGTTTCATCCTATAAAATGTAAAAAGTTCAAATTCATTCCAAAGCTTCCACAACTTCTGCACTTAAGGAATTTATACCAGGTAGCATACTTGCGATGGACAGTCACTTTACATAATCTCCCCAAAAATCTGATGGAGAAGAGATTTTAAAATGCATGTTGTGCTCCGTTATACATGATATAAACCTTAACTTCGACTTAATCAGAGTTGTCCATTTATATAATGTACACAAGCCAATACCTAGTGAATCACAAGATTCAACACGTCTTGCACTTAGAATACTGCCCCTAAGGAGTTATTCAGTGAGGCTTGAGCAACACCAAGTCATCGTGTTGTAACTCCATAATCTTCTATTACTGAAAACACTCAATCTCCCCAAAATCTGCGAGATTTAAAATGCCAATGTTTGTTGCATTCCGAACCGTGTATAGCGAGGTTCTACCTACTCACAGAAACCCTATTTTCAGACAATGGGTTGTCCAATCCTCTTTACCTCTGCAAAAAACTCTCTTCTCCATAGCGATGGCGTTAGATCAACATTCCTCCTGGCTACCAACTCTCAGGAAATTCTCTCTTAATTCTAGGTTGCTTCTCATCCTTGATAGTTTCATTCCATTTGTTTTTTTGTCCTGCCTTTCCAGTGCTATATATATGACTCCTTCTTCTTATGGGCAATGCCCTCTAGCATATTGGAACACTGCTATCATGTCACCCCTAACTCTTCTTTCTAGTAGCTCAACCAATTCCAGCAATCATTCTTCATGTTTTTAGCCTTTCAGACCTCTTTAATTATCTTTGTTGCACATCTCTGCACTCTCTCTAGAGTCTCAACATCTTTTTACATCGTGAATCCAAAATTGATGCGATATTCCAAGTGTGTAATCTTACCGATTACCACTTCGAATGATTTTGATTCTATCCCTCTGTTCTATCCTCTTGTTAATGCAGCATATGTCTGGCTTTTTGGCATCTTGCAGCACCATTTGGTTCGATATTAATAAAATATATATAAGATACCACTAGGACTCCCAAGATCCCTCTCACATTAACTTATTATGAGCCAGGTGCCACCAATATTACACTATACATTTGATTGGTTCTTGCCCAAATGTAAAGAAACCTTACTTTTTCATCACTATAATTACATGTGTTTAGATAGGGCCCAATGTTCAAGGTCTGTCAAGATTCTTCTATATCCTTAAGCCCTACCTTCTGGAGTGTTGGCTATTCCTAACACTTGGAACAACAATCCAATTGTTTTAATACTTTAGTTCTGTTGGTTTTATACCTGTGTAATTGGTAATAAATAAGCTATCATTGCATATTTGGGCAATTGTGACAGCTTGATAGTTCTCCATGCTGATAGAGAGCCCAGGATAGGATGCGGTTGACTCCTTCCTATGATGTCATAGCTGAGTACTAGATAATAAGCGCAGCCCCGGAAGAGACCCCAGCTTTTGACTCAGCTCCTTTTAGTCAATAAGCTGTGGTCTCTGAAAGCATTCTGTTAGTTTAGCAATCACCCAGCCGATCTTCAGTACTTTTTTCCTCTCGTTTCAAGCGCCTCCCAGGGCGATCTGCGGCAGCCTGCCTCTTCTAGGAGAGCAGAGGCTCTCTCTCCTGCACGTTCGGAACAGCGTTACAGAGCTCTGTGTCAGGCCAAGCTGGGAGCTTCTGCAGACCTCCTCACGCCTGCGGTTGAGCGATCATAAAAACGATCCGGCAAACTGGATAGAGCACGGAGCGCGAGGTTCTGATCGTGTAGCTGGTTGCTGTGTTTTTCGCCTTGCTGACCGCTCAGGGGCTCTGTATTAGCCTAAAGGAGCCGATTCTTCAACTTTGGAGCCTGTGTTTTCCTGTAGTCAGCAGCCGATCTGGTTCAAGCCTTTCCACCACAAAGATGAGCGGCCATTTTGTAAGCCCAGGGGGCATTTATACCTAAGGCGGCTTAATAGAAAAATTTCCTAAACAGTTCTTTCCAACGGCCCCCCAAGAGCCTTTATTTACCAAATGGAGCAGATAAGCGTCACAGAGCTTTCTTGCCCCAGTGGAACAGGGTCTCTTAAGTCCAATAATGAGAAAAAGACGTAGGCAACGCACCCAATCAAGTCCAGGGGGGGTGGCGCCTAAAATCAAAGCATAAGGCTCTAGCCCCTTAAGAGGCAACTCAGCTGAATTGAGGGCAGCAGAAGCGAGAGACATGAAGAGAGCAGTTCAACAGAACTATTCAAACAGAAGGGAGAGCAACGACAGCATGTTTCAGGTGATACTCGTTGGACAAACCAACCAAGCCCCCTCCCAGTTATATATTATATATCTTGGTGCAGCCGTTCCATCCTCCATCCTTGCGTCTCCTGAGGCTCTTGCTGTACAGTCAGATCCTTCAGGATGTTAAGCATATCTGGGCCTTAATTTCCAACAAGCTTCTGTGCCCTTATGCTCTCCCCCTCCCTCCAGGCCTCGAACCTTCCTCCTCAATCTAGGCCTGAAGCCATCTTCACTCCCACGCCAGTTGGGGGCCTTTGGCCTTCTGCCTCTTACCTTTGAGCATAGACCAAGGGATATCCAATATGTTGTCTCATTAGCCATTGAGGGATTGGCTGAAAGGCTCAAGCCAAAAAATCTTCCACTTCTGGAAAGGATTCAGGCCCTTCTCCCTTCTCAATCGATAATTCCTTGCCTCATGCAACCCTGATTTTTACAGGGCCCCAGGACTTCAGGGTCCATTCTTCTCTACCAGAATGGGAGGAGGTTTGATGAGGAAGGAAGGGCTTCACCATCTGAACACAGCTTACTCCTCTCGTTCAGAGCTTGAAGGAAGTGGTGAGATTTTTGACCAAAAATCTTTCAGAGGAAGAGGATTCTCACCCAGGAGTAACATCCTCTGCATTGGTCTTCAAAACTTACCTCTCTTCAGGCCATTACTCAGCCAAGGCCTTTGGTCACTGCTAAAGCTGTCGCTGGAGAAGTGGCTCCTGCAGGCAACAAGGAAATCCCTCTAGCCAAGGGGATTTGCTCTTCTCCAAGCCTGTAGTGCATTGCAGAGGTTTTGCCTCTCCTATTTTGTTCCTGGGCCATGGTCAAGCGAACAGTGCGGCTTCTCCTTCAGCAGGTCCTCACCCATCTTCTGTCTGGATAAGCATTTCTACAATGTCAGCGAAGCTCTGGACAATGCCCTGGCAGTGCACTTCTGTTAGACATTCCGTTCTGCGCCTCGTTCTCATCTTCTGGCACTCCCACGGAGCCAGAAGATATCCTGAAAGCCGGAGGATAAACATCGAATAGACCTCAAGTGCAATCACCAGGCCGCTGCTTGGGTTGTTGGGGCATTCAACAGCAGCATCCTTTTCACCAGGGCAATCCATACAGTGGCTGCGGCCAACTTCCCAGAATAGATTGCCTGCTTCTGACCTTCGGTCTCACCAAGACCTTAATAAATTATTGCCCAGTCGCGCGAATTCCACTGGCGGATGCTACCTCTCAGTTCCGCCAAATTTTGCCATTCAAGGCCATGGGCATCTTCTGTTAGCAGCAAGAAGACTTGTATGCCTCTAAATTGTCAGGGGAGTCATGCCAAAAATGGAAGCTGGCTTCAGTTCCTTTCGCAGGCAGTAAGCTTTTGGCGATGCTCTGGATACCTTATCTCATCGAAAAACCAGAGATAAACGTAAAGTTCCTCTCTCCTCTGGGAAGAAAGCCACTATTGCCCTGCTTCTTATCCCCTCCTGCCTTCACGGAGAACCTCATCTCTCTTCCCCCGCTCTCACAGGCCATACTTCCCAACGCCAAGACGGTGCGAAACATGTGACAGGAACACTTTCTACTGTAAACGGCCCTTCAGGGAGAGGGGGTCATTCTTCCGTCGCTCTAAGTACTCCCTCATCTCCCCACCCATCAGAGGTCGCGTAGCGTTCTTGCCTCCCAAATGGGAGAGTCAATGACAGACGCCTGGATGCTCGAGTACATAGGTCAGGGTTAAATTGGACTTCACTAACCCCACCCCCCAAAAAATTTTTTGACTGTCCTGTGTCTCGAGACATTTCCAGGCAAGCCCTCATGAACAAGGCCATTCAGCACTTTTTTGAAAGATCAGGGCTATTCAACCTGTTCTCCCGTTCTCAATGGGGACATTTGGACTTTTCTCTCGGTTTATTGATCGTTCCCCAAGCCTCAGGGCGTGGTGAGCCATCCTTGATCTCAAATTTCTCAACCAATTTGTAAAAATATAGGCGATTAAAATGCAGACTCTGCATTCTATTTTAGAGAGCGTTCGCGAGGGCGACCTTCTCTCCTCCATTTGATCTCACTTAGGCTTACCTCCACATCCCAGTTTGGCCTTCATCGATCACTAGTTTCTCCGTTTCTGTTATCAGAATACCCATTACCAGTATCGAGCACTTCCCTTCAGCCTTCTCATGGCTCCAAGGCGTCTTCACAAAGTCTGGCAGCATTGATAGCATCTCTGCATTCTATTCCAGTGAGGATTCAAGCCTACTTGGACAACATTTTGATTCTTTCCTCTTCCATCCTTGCGGCCCATCGGGATCTGCAAATTACCCTCTGTCATGTTTCCCAGAAGCCATGGATTTTCCATCAAAAACCAAAAAAGCCAGTTCTTTCCACAACCAAATTGCCAACATTTGGGAGCATCAATCCAATACCATTGTCGTGCCAGGTTTCCTGTCCCCAGTTCGTGGAAATAGCTTGCAGAAAGATCACAGCCAGATCCAGCAACATCAAATTGCCCCCTGTTTGTTGCTGTCCAAACTTTCTGGGGGAAAATGGTCTCCTGAATTGGGCATTCGTACCCGTGGGCCGGCTCCACTCCCTGACCCTCCGGTGGTTTCCTGCTTCCCTACCAATGAGCAGGAACCCAGCCACTCATCCATCAAGGTCCCCCACTCCCGCCCTCAAATCCAAATCTCTTCAATTGTGGCATTTCCCCCATCTATCTGGAGGGGACTCCTGTTTCAGAGACCCAGACAGCGCTAGTGATAAACCACCAATGCCAGCCTCCTGGGTTGGAGCCGTTCCCATATGCAGGGCCAGATAGCTCAGGGCGTTTGTCCAGATCGGAACAGACCCTTCCCATAAAATTGGCGTTGGTCCAGATCGGGCGTTTGGTCCAGATCGGAACCAGACCACTTCCATAAATTGCGTTTGTCCAGATCGGGCGTTTTGGTCCAGATCGGAAACAGACCCTTCCCATAAATTGGCTAAGCTCAGAAGCCATTTTTTCTGCTCTCAAGCATTTCAGGGCAATAGTGACCGGCTCTCCATGGTCTAGTCTTTATGGACAACAATAGCGCCACAAAGGCTCATAGTCAACAGCAAGGGGGGACGAGTCCCCCAAAGCCCTCATGAGCAGAGGCTCTACGGTGGGGTTATGGGCCAGAAGAAACACCTGTTATCGATCTTGGCGGACCACATCTCTGGGATCGACAACTCCAAACAGCGCGACTGGCTTCAGCAGGAAGCCTAGTCAACCAGGAGAGAAGCGTCCCATTCTTCCGTCTCCATTCCAGGGATCTTTTCCTTCCAGAATCGGTAACCACTGGAGGTGGATCTTTTCTCCACTACCTCAAAGCGCCCAAGGCACCAATCATTCATCAGGTTTCCTTACCGGGGAGCGAAGGGGCACCAATGCTCTTTAGGTGCAGATGGCCCAAGGGGCTCCTCTAGCCTTTCCCCCACATTCCCATCATTCCGGCAAGTAGTTTGAAAGATGTCTGAGTAGGAACGTGCGGAGCCTCCTCCTCCTGGCACCACTATTGTCCAAGGAGGGCCTTGCGTTTGTGGACCTGGTCAACCTATCGTGGCCTTTCTCCTAAAATGGATCCCTGTCCATCAATCTCCTCACCAGGGGGCCCTGCTCTACCCAGCAGCCCCAGTGTCAAGCTGACTGTGGATTGTAGTGGCAGCGGACTAGAGGAGGCTGATCTTCCAGAAAGGTCATCCTCACATCCTGGTGTCTCACAAACTTCTACAAGGCGCATCTATTATGCCACCTGGGAAGGCTTTTTCCCAATGGTGCTCAGGGAGGGTCTCTTCTCCGTACTCCAGCGGCGTGGGTTGGCAGAAAGTTGTCTTAGCTCTTCAGCATGGGCCGCTTAGAAAGTTTGGCCACAACACCTTTCTCAGGCAGGTTGCGGCCCTCTCCTCTGTCCTTCATGGGGTTCGCCTTCCTCCCTTTATCCCATCACACTTTCAGTCAGGAGGTTTTTGAAAGGGCTTCCAACCTGCACGCTCCGGTGTTCACAGGTATCTTCCTGGGACCTTCATTGTGTCCCTTAATCCCTTACAAAGCCCCCCTTGAACCACTTAGGAAACAGTAGTCTCTCCATTTTCCTGACTTGAAGGTTGTGTTCCTGTTGCCATCTATCTCTCCAGGAGGGTTTCCCCCGAGTTGCGCTCTTCAACAGACAGGACCTTGTGTTGCTTTCACGATAATAGGGTGGTTCTTCGTCTGGACCTCTCATTTATTACTGTGTTATGCCTGCGAATTCACAGGTCCCAGGACTGTTTTGCCCTGACTTCTTTTCCTCTCCCACACCATGACTAGAGCGGCAAGGGCACACGCTAGCATGTAAAGAAGGGCTCTTAGAAATTATACATAAGCGCACCCTCCTTTCCAGCGAATTCAGAAGCCATTGTTCCTCTCCCTTCTCACTTGCAGCACAAGGCCTCTCTACTATTAGCATGGGCTTAGGTCTTGCATTGAGCAAGGCTACAAAGCCGTGGCCGCTTCCGGTTCCCAAGGTCCGACTGTGCATTCTACCAAGAAGCGCAGCCACTTCTGCTGCCTGGGTGAACCCCAGCATCCTTGGATGAGATTGTCTGCGGGCCACATGGACCAATCCCCACTCCCTTCATCATGACGAGCGTGAGCGTGTGCGTGAGTGCGTGTTGCCTCGGCGACTGGCAGCCTCGGCCAGACCGTCCTTCAACGAGTAGGTTCCACCAGTCAATGGTGATGAGCCAGACGAGGACCCAGCCCGGAGACATGCAAGTTTTGTATGTCCCTATTCCTGGGCTCTCGATGCAGCATGTAGGAGCAATGGCAATTGCGTAGAATTACTGTAAACACTCTTCTTTATATCTATGCTGCGAGAACCCAAACCCCTCCCTTGATTCCAGCCGGAGAGATAAACATATTTC
>BHFT01001751.1:0-88233 GCA_004320025.1 Laticauda laticaudata
GAGCGGATAACAACGGATGGAGCCACCCCCGAAATTTTGCTCGTCCGCTTTGTCCTTTTTGCATACGTTTTGCATCCATCAGCCAGTGTGACCTAGCCTTTACAGTGAAGCAGAATTGGCTCATCTAGTCATGTTTCCTGTGTGGTTTACCTGGAAGGATTGACATACTCCTATCCTCTCTCAGCCATGTGCGATCTTGGAGTGCCCAAGAATATTTGTCTGAAATAACAGTCTTTTCCTTCTAATATAAGCTGTTGGAACGATAAGATGTTTTACCTCCACAGGGAATTGATTTGGTTTATGACAGGAATGTTATAAATGGTCAGTCAGATGACTAACCCTACACAATCATGTATCTTAAAGAGATTAATTCTCAACAAGAAATCTCAACAATATTTATAGAAGGATTTAATACTGCACAAATAGAAAAATACCTAAACCCATGTGACTAAAAATATTAACCAACTACCTAATTACCACGTTTGACTAGAACCTATCAATCTGTTCAACAACAAACACCTGCAACTTATGCCTTCTTCAGAACTGTTCTTTATCTTTCTGTTGGGAAGAGAAAATGTTATTGCTCGATGATCTGCTGCTACATACCACAGCATAATTTACTTGCATAGCAATTAGCAATCTAAAATGTGGTACAATGGATGTTCAACAAAACTTCAGATAATTTAACCATGCAAGGAAAATAGATTTCTGGTTTAGAAAGATGATTTTTTTTATTCTGGTTGAGAAAGACTGTGACTTCATGAACAATCACATGAAAATGAATTTCAAAAGGTTTTATCTAGATCAGTGTTCCCTCAATCAGCAATACATATATCATTAAATAGTTCTTTATAAGAGTACTGAGGCAGAGAATTTCTTGAAATATAGAATTAGAGCAGCCCCTAAAAGGGTACGGCTGGTTTAGGAGTCAAAACATAACTAAAGGAACAATTGCTCTCTTTGTTTGGGTATATTTGGAAGGGGGAGGAGAAATACTGGAAGATTGCTCCCATAACAGCAAAATCTGCTTCAGCTCCAGTTAGCTCTTGTTATTTTATAATGACATCAACAGAATGCCTGCAATGTTTACAACTAACTAATATTTAATAGTATTTGATAATATTGTTAAATATTATTAAATTAACTAATATTTAATAATATTTATGTTGACAAGAATTTTATTAGAAAGGCATCCTTATTGGTGGGAAAAATGGTAAAGGCCTTTCTGTTTCTGCCTTGGTCAGATCCAAATTTTTGGAAGTAGTTCTATTTCAAGCTACTGACACTCTCACTTTTCTTCTAGTAGCAAATGAATCTTAATATATTTAATATGTATATATATATATATATATATTTGATGGTTCTTTATTAACTTGGCTATATATTATATTTGTAACATAGGTTAAAGGTGTCAAAGGAGTGTTTTTGGCTAATCAGAAAATAAATGGAAAAGTTACCACTCTTATAACATTTAATAAAGGTCGTAACTGGGATTATCTAATACCCCCAGCTACTGATATGAATGGGAAACCAACTGTCTGCAAACCAGTGAGTATTTCCCCCTGCTCTTAAAATAGTAACAAAAAAACCCTGTTTATTTAACAAAGACATAAAAAATAGGTTGATGATGAGAAAAACATTAAATATGGAATTATTTTATGAAGTATATAGAATATAACTTGAACTGTTATTATGTTCTACTATGTTTGGTTTTCTATCAATGAAAGAATCTGTACCGTACAATAAGACGGAAACATTTTAGACTTCAACAGCTGAAAATTATATTTCCAAAGTGATTTATAAACATTTATTTGCTTCATCTTCCTGAAAGCTTTGAGTAAATCTCTGTTGATATCTAAACTGTTCAAAATATTGTATAGCTAAAAGTCTGCAGAGATTCTCAGACATCCAAGTCATGGAAATCCCAAAGTGCTTTTTCAGGAGGCAGCTTTTAGCTATACAATTTGGGATGAATGGTGTGGGAGTAGGAATGGATTTCCAGATGAAGAAATTGCAGACTACAGGAACCAGGAGCACTACTCAGGTGAACCTGAGGACACAGATAAACTTCCAAGAGCTTCAAGGACTCTCTAAAAGGATACAAATGACCAAATGTCTGTAAAGTATATAAATCCTTCCATTCCCCACTGTCAGAGCTGAAGAAGCTTCTTGGATGAGAAGTGAAAGAAGTCTTCAAAGAAAAAAAATAAGCAAGTTCAGTTGCCTCCTGAAAAAGCACCTTTGGGACTTTCAGTCTTTAGTTTCAAGTCATCAATTATGGCAACAATAGCAATTTAAGCAACATGTGTTCAACAATGATAAAGATAGAATTGTGAGTTTTCTAGCATTTGGAAGAGAGAAACTGAGGAAAAGAAAAATTGACCTCAACATATTTTGGATGGAGAGCATGTAAAGATTTTGCCATCTAAAATATTGATTTAGGATAATGGAAACTTAGCTTTAACTCCTCACGTAACTCTGAAGTCCACCAAATAACTTTAGGTAACTATGTTTTTCCAACCCAAGTTAAATCACAGTACTGGTTGATTAAATGAAGAATGAACTGCATTTATAATGTCCCAAAAAACAGATGAGAAATACAATAATACAATGAAACCTTTGTGCAGTGAATTTTACATCAATGGATGACATTTTGGGGAATAAGTGATTATTCAAATAAAAAGTTTCATGTGAGGAAGAAGAGAGGAGTAGTAATTTTATTTAGACTACGGATGTTAAACTCGTGGCATCACATTTCCGTCACATGACTTTTCATGACATTTTTTCCCTTCACAAAGTTGGGGTGGGCATGACCTGCACATGACATATCCAACCTACAGGTCACCAGTTTGACACCCCTGATGTAGGCAATTACAATATAAACCACAATATTCAGCAACAGAGAGGAATTAACTTAATCATCTTTTCTTAGGGCTGGAGTAGGTGCTCCCAAATGTGTTTCTGAAGTAATCCTGAAGCTGGAAGCAGGCTTGCCAAGCACTAAAACTCAGGCATGGTCCTGAATATTAACACTTATTTCAAGCAAACATTATTACTGCTATAGAATTAATATCAATGTAATGACCATTGCTGTAAATATTTTGATCATTATTTTCAAAAATAACATGTACCCAGGCAACACACTGTTCAGTTGAAATTGAAATTTTTATAGGTTATAACATAAAAATAAAAAACTTTTCACAATTAGCAGTTATTTCAAATCTCGAAAGATTATTTCCACTGTTGTTAATGAGTATTATTATCCAGTATGAATTATAGCAATACAGACAGTTGGTAACAGGTTTGCAAACAAAAGTTCATTACTTACTGTATGTTTCACACCTGAATATACAGTATAAGCCAACTGGGACTTGAAGATGCCATGTTAATGAAAGGATAATCAATATGAAAAACTGGAAAGACCTGGCCCAGGCCTCATACTTCCAATACAGGAATTTTTACAGTTGATTAAACTATATATTTTGGACTTGGATATACCTAGCTTGATTTAATCTATGTTCATATGAATTAAATAATAAAAAGCAAATTTAATTTATTTCAAGTAAAGTGAAAGTTGTACTTTTATATATATTAGATTTCATCAATTATAATCATTAAAACATTGGACAAAGAAAAAATATCCCACTTTAATTAAATCAAAAGACTTTCTTTGGATTATACAGAAGGTTCATTCAAATATAATATAGTTCTGTTGAATTCAGTTTCATCTTGTCAGTATTTTTCTATCTCTTTGGGGAAAGTATAATTAAAAACTCAAATACCAAATCATCATTAGGATGATTAAAACTTCAAATGTCTGAAAGCAAGGATCAGAGATGATGCTGAATAAATACTATTAAACTGATTAAGGTACATTTATAAAATCTTGGGACTAACCTTCTATCTTGTGAACATGAGCAGTTATTCTTCTGGCATTTGTTTCTGGTATCTTTTTAAAATGGCAAAAATAGTTTTAAAACTGATTTATATCTCTTTGGAATATGCAAGTCTTCGAAGTAGATGTCTGTGTTTAATTTTAAACAATAAAATTACAAGTAGTCCTCACTTTGCAATCACAATTGGAATTGCTGCCAGAATTACTAAACAAAGCATCATATGACTGTGACAGGTTTATGTCCTCACTTCTGCTTTGGTCATTAAGCAAATTACCACAATCATTAAGAGAATCATCATATGACTGGAACATTTACTTCCACATTCTCCATTAACTCTATTATAAGCCAGTTAGAAAGCATACAAATAGTGATCACATGAATGTGCACCAATTGCAGAGCACGTGAATAGCATTTGATCACAAGATGCTGCAACAAAACTGGGTTTTGTTGTTACAATCATAACTTCAAATGGTTGCTTAAAGAGACATTTGGTAAGCAAAAACTACCTGTATGTATTGCATTAAGATGTCATACAGTATTTTTACATACTCATGATGTGCAGGTAATCTTCGAGGTATGACAAACCACTGAATGAACATTCAAAATTAGAACCCCACCCCCAAAAGCTACATATGATGGCTACATATGAAAGTCATGATGGTTGTAGTGGACCTGCGATTTTTCACCCTAACGATCCATCACAAAGTTGCTGCCGCCCTCTCCCGCCTCTCTCCCCCCTCATCCCATCCTGCTGGAACCCTGCAGTGCTTGGGCCTCTTCCCCACATGCCCCTCACGCCACATACTTACCTTCTGAAGTTCTCCAGTGCTTATGTTGTACAAGGAGGGCAGGGCATATGTCCCCAGGCTGTGCTGCAGTGACCCAAATGTGGCCACCATTTTGTCCTGCTTGCTTCAAGGCAGGAACAAAATGGCAGCTACCAGAGAAATTGCTTCATTTTGCTGCCTTAGAGAGATCTCAGTGCCACAGAGGCTTGAATGATGCAAAAAAAAAAAAAAAAAAAAGCTTCTGCAGCACTCTGAAGACCTTGTTAAGGTAAACAGAAAAAAGTCGATTGTCCCCGGGCTGTGCGGCAGCAGCCTGAATGTGGCCACCATATTGCCCCACCAGTTTGTGACAGGGACAAAATGTCATCTGCCAGACAAGCTGCTTCATTCTGCTGCCTTAGATTATACAGTGCTGAGATTACACAGTACTGCAGCACTATACAGAGCTTGTTAAGGCAACAAAATGAAGCAGCAGCAATGTGGGAAGGACAAAATGGGGACCACTTTTGGAAATGTGCCATGCAGCCATGCAAAGAAGAAAGTCATCCCAGCATTCAGAAAGGGCTTAGTGTTCTTCAGAAGGTAAGTAAGGAGGAGGGTGTTTTGCCTGGTGCGGTGGGAATCAGACCTGAGGCCTGGGAGTACCCAGTGGGAATGGGGTAAGGCCTGTTGAGACTCAAGGCATGAGAAGTGGAGCATGGGACATCTCAGGGATGGGGGAGGCTTTGAGAGGGCCAGCACAGGAGGCCTGGGTCTATACTAGGCCTCCTATGGCCTCACCCACCCAGGAGGTATCCCACACTCTACTTAACAACCCACATGTTTTTTTTTTTATGTTTCATTGGGACTGCAGGGATGGGGGGGGGGGGNGACTGCAGGGATGGGGGGGGGGAGATAGTTAGGTGACACATTTTACCTAATGATTGCTAGAATGGGACCATAAGGGGCAGATTTCATTACAGTCATATCTGGTGGACTATCTGTGGTAATATTTTGTGCTGGTGCAATGGGGAAAATTTCAATATAATGCCATTATTACAATAGTAACAATAAATTTTCTTATGTTTAATCTTGTTGTGGTTTTTTCAGAAATTAAAGTTATTCCACTTACTCTGCTAAAAACAGTGTTTTTTCTTTGTTAATTTATAGCCTGATTGCCATCTTAATCTTCATCTGCGCTGGCCAGATAATCCATATGTGTCAGGGATGGTTCATACTAAGGATACAGCACCAGGACTCATAATGGGGGCAGGTAAAAAAAAAAGAGATAACAATATTTTGCTTTTGGTGTTTTTCAGGAAAAAAAGAACATAATACTGCAACTTTGTCTCAAATAGCCTGTCACTAACAGTTACTGGTTTTTGTTCCATCCTATCTGTTTGTCTCTGTTGTGTAAGAAATCAAGTAACCGGAAATAGTTTCCCCCTTTTTTTGGCTTTCCTTTTTCTATAGATATTGCTATAACAGATGCTACCATAGATATTATTTCTGATCTGTGTGGGAAATGCATGCTCTAAATTTTGTTTACCTAGCTAGGAAAAGCATAGGTAGTGAGAACTATATATAATAGATAGAAAGGGGATATTTGAGGAAGCCAATTAGTGATATCTGAAATACTGTATTCCTCTCCCTTTTTCAAATAATATGTTCAGGCCGTTGCCTTCTGAAAGAGCCTCTAGTAAAGTCACAGGGCTCCTACACTTTATGAAGCTTCTTGGACTTTGCCTCTCATTTATTGGGCTGAAGGTACAAAATACCATTCCAACTGCATAGGAGTAAAATTGAGGATAAGGGGGCAAAGTCATTTGAGATAGAAATTGGACTGAGGAAAGAAAACATAGGTGGCCAAAATCAGCAATAATAGCCTGAAACATTCTCTATATTTTATTTCACAACTACAGGTAATTTTGTTTAATGACCACTTACTTGTTCAGTAACCATTCAAAGTTACAGTGGTGCTGAACACTCACTGCCCAATCCAGTTTAGGTTCACAAGTTATTATTTCTCTGGAATGAAACCAACAGTATATCTTCAGCAACCAGTAGAATTAGGATCAAATTAGTCATTTAAGCTGCCAATCATCATCTCCATTTCAAAGCTTATTCATCTCAGAATCCTCTTGAATGGTTTTTAAAAAAGTTTTGCTGTCTATCTGCGCCCTCCTTTTTATGTGAGAAGTATGATTATCTAAAGGCTAGGTCACACTGGCCGACAGATGCAAAGTTGTTATCCGCTCATCAAAGTGCCCAAATTTGCATAAACAGAGCGAACAACAATGGAAGGAACGGACGGGGGGAGGATTTAACGGGATGTAAAGCGGGATGTTCGTAGGAAAGCCTAACGGATGGAAACCGATGGAAGTGGATGACTATCCGAGGGCTTCCGGGGGAGAACAGCGAAGCGGATCGTAGCAGAAGGAGCAGATGCGTAGCGGATGCGTACGTATTGCACGGATGCATCAGGATGCTATAGGATGCATAGCGGATGCGTAGTGGATGCAAAGTGTTCAATGTGCTGCGGGGAAGATGAATTGGTAAGCTCTGTGGATATAAAAGGATGCAGCTCGCAAGCAGGTCACCATTCAGAGGAAAGACTGCTGCCAGAGACATCTTGAGAGAACACCATGGGGAAGAAGAGGAAGTCTGTGCCTATTCCTGCCAGCCCTGGCAAGAAGGACAGAACCACCATACCACCCCTGGAGTTGACTCTGAAGCTGCTGTGCTTCTGCTGCTGCTCCTGGTGCTCCTGGTATTGCTGCTACTGGTGCTTCTCCTGCTGGTGCTGCTGCTGGTTGTTACTGGTGCTGCTGGTGCTTTCCTGCTGCTGCTGCTGCTGCTTCTCCTGCTGCTGCTGTGCTTCTCCTGCTGCTGCTGCTGCTGCTGTGGTGGACCAGCCCCAAGGCCTCAAAGCCCTGCTGCTGAAGCCCTGAAGCCCTGCCAGAGGGAGGAAGAGGCAAGGCAAGGGGAGAAGGGGGAAAATAGGAAACATACTCCATTTCGAAGACCATGAGGAGGAGGTGCTAACAATGGCTGAGGGAAACGAGTACCTGTGGAGGAAGGGCCACAGGCTCTATCGCGACACCAAGACGGAAGCAGCAGCGTGGAGAGAGAAGGTGAGAGCCTGGGCTACACTTCAGATGTCTCCTGGGGTGGTGGAAGCATATGCACACCTGGTATGGCAAGCTGCACTGAAGAGATCTGGGCAGGCTGCTGTCAAGCTCACTGACCGGAGAGGCCTAGGTAATGGCAGGTGCAGCTTCCTGGAGGGTGAGTCCGCCACCGGAGAGCAGCCCCTCTGTCAACCCTCTCCTCAGAACAGCCCACAGAGAGCCACTCCTCTTCCAGCCAGGAGACAGCTACCCGTGTCCAGGCAGGTGTGCTTTGGAGGGCCCCATGACAGAGACTCCCCCCACAGCTGCACTCCCCATGCCAGAGGACGTGGAGGATCCCCTGTCTCAGATGGAGCAAGAAGAAGCAGCCACCAGAGACAACCCACCCCCAGCTCCACCTCCACAGAAAGCAGGCAGAGAGGCAGACTGGGAGGACAGACGCCACAATGTGCTCTTGGAGATCAGGGACACAATAAAAGCCAGCACAGATCTCCTCACCCAGCTGGTCCACTTCGACATACCATCCTCCACCGAAGAGAGAGTACGTGAGCCAGACCCTCATGGACTGCCCGAGTCCCAGTACCAGGCGATGAAGGAGAGGATCACAGTTCTTCCTGCACCACCCTCCAGGCCCAGCTGAACCTGCTCCGACCCACTCCAGGTCTGCTCCTCCACCCCAGGCGATGTCACAGCCCTTCCACGGATTCAGCAGCCCCTCGCCTACCAAGCCTACCACTACCAGGACTTCCCACAGCAAGAGGCAGCCCTTCCCAGTCCAGGCCCAGGTACATCGCACGCCACGACGCCTCACCTTACCCAGGCTGCAGACCAGACAGTCCACTCACTCCTCCTTCCTCCACCCCACAGCCAAGCCACCTCACTGAAAATCTGTCATCAGTAATGTGCCTGACATCCCAGGTCCTTGAGGAAGGGCCTCTCAACCTCACGGGACTGAGTCAGCTCTCTGAGAGCTTCCTGAACACACCATCCCCTGTTGTAACTCTGCGGGCCAGGCACCCATGGCGCCTCAGACCAGCACTCAGCAACAGCCACCTCCACAGTCCCTGCCGCTCGACCAGCTGAGACCATGGGCATGCCTCAGAGTGACTGAGAAGAGTGCCCAGAGACTGAGTTGTTACCTGTTCACCTTATCTTTGCTTAAAGACACTTTACTTGGGTCATATTTTGTTTTTTAATAAAGTCAAACAGTTTGTTATTTATTAAAGGTTATCTTTGCTTCACACATTTGGTTCATTTTTTTTTACTTAATAAAGTGTTGGGGAAAACTTTAAAAAGGGTTAAGCCTTTGCATGCTTGTGGGATAGGTAAGATAGCTGTGGGATTAGGTTAAGGATAGCTTGTGGGATAGATAGCTGTGGGATGGGTAATGATAGCTGTGGGATTGGTAATGATAGCTGTGGGATGGGTAAGGATGCTGAGGATAAGGGATAGTTGTGGATAGATAAACTACAGTGCAAGCATAGTGGGACTGTATGGTCCACCCTCGCAGCTGCCACACATATGGCCCTTTTTATCAATAACAATTTATCATTGATCAACCATTTCAAAATAAACAAACTCTTTATTGATGCCCTTTTTCATTGTAGGGTCACTCAACATACATGTACCAATCTCATCAGTGGTGTGAGACAGGCTGAAGGAAGCATCCATTAAGCATCTACCATCTGTCTTGCCACTGCCACTGCTCACTGGGAGTTGCACAGTGTTTAGGAGGTTGCGTTGCTTCTTCCTCCACATGAAGCTCTGTTGGGGCCTTGCACATCCACAGTGTCTATCAGTTTAGTCCTTGCCTCCATTCACCAGGTTCCATGTCCCCATTGCCTTGTTGACGGTCCACAAGCCTGTTCTGCAACACTGGGTAGCGGTGGCATGAGATTTGCAGGATGCAGCAAGCTTCCATGATGCTCCTCACAGTCCGCTGGCGATGCCTGCATGGTGGTGAGAAGTACCTGGAACCTGTTGGCCAGGATGCCAAAGGCGTTCTCCACAACCGTCTTGCCCTGGACAGCCTGTAGTTGAAGTCCTCTCTTCACGGGTGAGGAGTCTGGAAGTGTAGGGCTTCATCGAGGTAGGTTCTGAGGGAGAAGCGTCATCCCCCACGATGAAGTAGGGCACATCTTGTGTGTCATTGGTAGGGGGTCTGGATCTGGGAAACGCAATGATGAGGTTGCGTTCCAGCCCATCCTTGAGGTCACTGGCGTTGTATATCTGGGCATCTGAAGCTGACCGTTGCCTGAAGTATCGATGTACATGAACTTGTAGTCAGGCATTCAACCAATGGCGAATAGGAATAATGCTGAAGAAGCCTTGTATGTTGAAATAATGGGACCCTGAGATTGGCTGGAGCTTTGCAGGCCACATGCTTCCCATCTATGGCTCAACAGTGTGGGGGAAGTTCCACTTCTGATACCATGCTCTGCAACTTTCTTCCAGCCTTCTTCAGTGGGTGGGGCACTGGAGGAGCTTCCTCCATGTATTCTTTGATGATGCCTGCACCACTTCTCTGCCACTTTGTGAATGGTGTTGTGTGGCATCTCCCAGCATACTGCATGTTTCTGTATGTGGTTCAGAGGCCAGGTGGCGCAGAAGTCAGTGCCAACCTTCATTCCAGGGTTCAGGCTGGGACGGAAGTTGGGTGCTCCCGCTTGGTCAACCTGGGTCTCAGACGCTCTACAATTTCGTCAAACATGGCTGGTGGCATCCTCATGAAGTGCTGGAATGCACGAGTGTCTTCATTCCTCAGCTCCAACCATCAGCTTGTCTAGAGTCCAACTCCACTCTCTCCCGATCCATCTTTCGGACCCAGACAACTCTTGGACGTCTCCTTCTTCCCTTGCGTAGAAAAGGTGAAACAATCTGAAGAGGGCTTGGTTCTGGTGTTGAATGTGGCGGCTACCAAAAGGAGTGGTGCGATGATCCATGGTGGAGATCAATGGATGATGTGGAAGAGAAGAGCAAGGCTGAAGAGGTCTGCACACCAGGGCTGCTGGATGAAAAGTGAGATCCAGGTGATTTTCCTCCCCCTTTTTATAGGAAATGTCGGTTTTCCGCTTGGTGTCCTTCCACATACTCTAGACATCTCCAGACATCCTAAATATCCAAGATACGTCCCATATATCAAAAACGTTTGTCCATTTTAAAGCCTTTATATACGAGATGCATCGCTTACATCCATTCTTGTCCGTGCTCAATCAAACTTTTTTTTTCAATCCAATCCCTGAATTGAAAACTGGCTGATTAACCTGTTGAATGACTTTTTGGACTGCTTATTTTGGACTTTGCTTAAACCTTTCTGGAAGTAAAAACCTACATTTACTGTGCAGTATATCTGTGTACTCTGTGTGTATTATTCCAACACTACTGTGTGTATTATTCCAACACTGATCTCCCTCTATGCGCTCATTCTCCTAACGGGGAATTACCTCAACAACAGCTCTCTTTCTGCAATGACTCATCTTTTCTAGTAGCCTAACTTCTTTGCACAGGTTGACTTGCAGTCATTAAGACAAAACATTGAAACAAATCTGCAAAGATTTATTGGGGTCAGAACCTGCACAGATAGGGTGGTAGAGAGACTTTCATTCTATTTCTGCCTTTGTGCAGGACAAGTCAGCCATGGGAAATGATCCTAGACCCTAGAGAAGATATCTGGCTGTTTGTCTCCAAGTTCAGCAGCTTTTTGCCATTCCAGAGTAACAGCTGTTGTGAAGAATATGAGGAAGGAGTTGGACTTTTTTTCTTTTGGGTCTGAAGAAGAAGTCAGAGTGAAGAAATTGATTCAAATTCCAAGGAACAAAATCAGATTATAAAAATAAACAGAAGCAGTTTTTTTCAACTAATGATTATTACATCAAAGATAAAACTAAGGAACAGGTAGCTGAAACAGTAGGAATGTAAAGCAATGAATCCAAAGCACTTGCAAGCAAGTTGCAAGGTAGTTTTGATCAATGTACCTTTGAGGATATCTGAGCAATATCAGAATAAATAGAACTAGTAATTTCTGATAGTGTTTCTTTCAGAAGATTCTGATGACAGAAAAAAAATCACAATAGACTAAGTCCTGGTATATACTACTATAACACAATGGTGAGTCTAGTGAAGGTATTAGTGACTATTTTCTTGGGTACTCATAATATGGCAGATCATGTAAGCATAGAATTTGGGAACTTCTTGAAATATGGTTATGTTAGGGTTAGTCATTACCCAGTCATAAAATTTACATACTGTCTTGGAAAAGTAGCATCACTCAACTTAATTTATGTAGTGTAGTTGTATTGATGTTAGATTAAAGTAAAATATCTTTACATGTCCTGCTTTTAAGTTATTGAATAAAAATGGGCTACAAGGATAAAGGATAAATACTATATACCAGGGGTATCAAACTGGTGGTCCCTGGGCCAGATGCATTATGCACAGGCCATACCCACCCCAGCTCTGCAAAGGGAGAAAAAGTCGTGATATGTCACGTGATGTTATGTGGCGCAATTGAGTTTGACACCTGTGCTATAAACTAAAAACATTAATATAACCTGCTGTTAGGGGCTACCTATCATTAGTGCCTCTGAGAACAGGTCCCACATTATTTTTTGGTGGGTGTTATTATTGGACCAATTGTGGCTTTAGGATAATCTTCTCCAACTTGACAACCTCCAAGTTGTGTGTGGAACTTCAATTTCCTTAATTCTGGAAGCCAGCTGGATGTCAAGCCTAAAGTATTAATCTATTGTAGGGATTCTCTTTTGCTCTGCATGTAGGAGTTTTTCAGCCATAAGGATGGGTGGAGAACAGGAGCCTTTGAAGAAATAATTGCAGTAAACATTTGCAATACTTTAGTAATTTTACTATTATTATTATACTTTTATTCTCAGGAAATCTGGGTGCCCAGCTTGTGGAATACAAAGAAGAAATGTATATAACATCTGATTGTGGCAAAACATGGAGACAGGTATTGAAATGAAGTGATGTATTTGTTCATTTTACATATTTTTATATTTATGTACTTGTTTGTTTATTAACAAAAGGTGAGATGCAAATAAATATATTAATATAAAATAACACAATCTTACAACCCATAAATATGTTCTAATTCAGTGAAAAGAAAATATAGAGAGAAATAAGCTTTTCAATAAATCAATCAAGCTGAAGGAAAGGCCTCATGCGTGAATCCTAATATGACAAAGCTATTCATTATCAATAGCTGGTGCCTTATTGATAGTCCAAATCAAGACAGAAAGAATGAATGAGTTATTATTTATTAGCAATCATCTTGCCACACTGCTGTGCCCAGTAGAATATGTTTTTGTATGCATCAACAACTAGATTAAGGATATGATATCTTTTATCATCTATCTTTTATTACTACTGGGATTTTTTTCTTGGAGGCTTGATGATATAATCACTTTTTAAACATTAAGTTAATTGCAGTCTAGGTCTAAGCATATTTAAATAAAATTAATTGCTTTTGCATTTAATAAATATGCAGAGAACTATAGCCTTAGGAAAGCATAGCGAGCCATTTTTTAATTATGGTATAACTTATTTCTTTCTTGAATGATATTTTAGATGAATGTATTCTCACATTATCACTTGGGATACTTTCTTTCTTTCTTTCTTCATCTTTCACCTTTACATACTTTCCCATCATCTATGCTGTTTCTTTTGCTATTTTCATGACCCAAAATACAGGTAGTCCTCGACTTATGACCACAATTGAGCCCAAAATTTAAGTTACTAAGCAAGAAATTTGTTAAGTGAGTTTTGCCCCATTTTATGACTTTTCTTGTCACATTTGTTAACTGAATCACTGCATTGTTAAATTAGTAACATGGTTGTTAAATGAATCTTGCTTCCCAATTGACTTTTTTTGTCAGAAGGTTGCAAAAGGGGATCACGTGACCCCACGATACTGCAACCATAATAAATGTTGTCAATTGTCAAACATCAGAATATAAATCACATGACCATGGGGATGCTGCAATGGTCATAAGTGTGAAAAATGGTCAGAAGTAACTTTTTTCTGCGCCATTGTAACTTCAAATGATCACTAAGTGAACTGTTATAAATTGAGGACTACCTGTAATTGATGTTACAATTTTCATGAAATTGTCATCATTTCCTAATCTCCATTGTTATTCCTCCTCCCCACATTTCCCTCATTCTGTTGTCACTCCAGTTTTTCCCAGATTTCAGTGCGTGTGTCCCCCCTCCCCAGTCCAATGAATATCCTCTCCCCTCCTCCAATATTACTCTATTTTTGATCCAATATGCTGGTACGGTTTTCCTGAAAACCTAATTACTTTGTTGTTTTTCTTTTCCTGGCCATTAGGTTTTTGAAGAGGAGCATCATATCTTATATTTGGATCATGGTGGTGTGATTGTGGCCATCAAAGATACATCTATTCCTCTGAAAATACTCAAGTAATTCTACAGCAAACTTTCATTAGTCTACTGTATTTTCAGTACCAAAAATATTCCAACTAAAATGCTTTTCCCTAAAAGAGTTATTTACTAATTTAATATTTGCTCCATGTTTGCTAAATGTCTATGGAGCTTCTCAGTCATTCAGGTCATGGTTGTCCCAAGAATGCTTTTTCAAGAGGCAAGAGCTGAAGAAGCTTCTTGGATGAGAAGTGAACCATCTTCAAAGAAAAACCAGAAAGTCCAGTTGCTTTTTGAAAAGCACTTTTGAAACATCCATGTTTGCTAGTTATATTTGTATATGTAATAAATACATTTATCCATGGAAATCAGGAAATAAAACATAGGTAAGGAGATCATTCTCCCCCGCCCCCCTTAGGCATCTATAAATAGCTATCTGGAACCTAGAAAATAGAACAATAAGGTTAGAAGGGAGCTTGGAGGCCTTTTAGTTCAACCTGTATGTGGCAGGAGATCCTATACCACTCAAGACTTTCATTGGGCTTTATGCGATGGATGCATTTGATCATAGAAAGAATAACAAAAACAGAACAGAATAGTAGAGTTCTATTCTGGAAGGGATGCTGAAAGTCCTCCAGTCCATCCCCCACCCCAAGTAGAAGATCCTATACCATTTCAGACCAATGGCTGTCCAATCTCTTTTTAAATATCTCCATTGATGAAACACCCACAATTTTGTGAGATAAGCTGTTCCACTGATTAATTGTTCTCCTTAGTTCTAGATTGCTTCTTTCCTTGATTAGTTTCCATCCATTGCTTCTTGTCCTGTCTTCAGGTACTTTTGAGAACAGGTTGGCCCCTCTTCTTTGTGGCAGCCTCTCAAATATTGGAGCACTGCTATCATGTCTCCCCAATCCTTCTTTTCATTAGACTAGACATGCTCAATTTCTGCAACTATTCTTTATATGTTTTAGCTTCCAGCCCCTTAACCATCTTTGTTGCTCTTCTCTGCACTCTTTCTAGAATCTCAGCATCTTTTGTTATACTGGATGCAGTATTCCAAGTATGAACTTACCAAAGCATTACAAAGTGGTACTAACACTTCACATGATCCTTCTGTTAATGCAGCCTAGAACTGTGTTGCCTTTTTTGGCAGCTGCTGCATACTGCTGGTTCATATATAAATAATTGTCCACTAGGACTCCCTAGATCCCTCATGTAGTTACTGCTAGATTTCATCTAATACGTCTCTGTGCATTTGGTTTTTTCTTACCTAAGTGTAAAACCTTACTTTTCTCACCACTAAATTTCATTTTGTTAGATAGGGCCCAGTTTTCAACCCTGTCAAAGTCCTTCTGGATCTTGAACTTATCTTCTGGATTTTTGGCTATTCCTGCCAGCTTGGTGTCATCTGCAAATTCCCCTTCTCTCCCTATCTACTTGGATATCTTTAAAAGGGGTTTAATTTGTGTTGTGTTAAAGCAGGGGTGTCAAACTCACGTCATCATGGCAGTGGCACATGATGTATCGGGACTTTTTTCCCAATTGCTAAACCAGGCATGGGCATGGCCAGCATGTGATGCATCTGACTTGCGGGACAGGAGTTTAACAGCCCTCCCTTAAAGAGTTAGGAAGCTGTCAGCTGAAACTATTATTTTCTGGCAACACTAGTCTGTGCACTGAATCTTCTTAGTGCTCCTGACAATGATGTTTTTCATGTATATGTATAATAATCTGAGTCTTCCACTATTTTGGTCTTCTATATTAGATTTGTTGAACAAAAAAGAATAGTATAGCTGCAGAAAGATAGCAGCTGGTGATACTATTCTAAACGATTTGGAAATATTTAGTATATGTCTCTTCTAAAATACCGAGAAGAGAATTTCCTATTGGTATTAATATTTAATTGGCTATTTTGCAAACTGGTAATAATTTTGCACAAGATAATAATTTGATCTCATCCAGAAGAACTATTTTGAGGTTTTGATAAATTTGATAATTATTTTGATTCCTACTTTCAGATATTACTTACATTGTGACCTACCACATTGACTCTCAGAACAGTATACTGATGTCATGGTCAAATTTTATGTACATAAGGGACTTGTGTATATCATAAACTTGATGCCAGAGGACCCCATCATACAGATCTTATAATTTTCCTTTGTGTGTTTTCTTTAGTATGATTAATTCACACTGATTTTTTTGGTGCATTGTTCTGGATAAACTATTAAGAGTTTGAAATAACAGGTAGTTCTCAACTTGCAACCATAAGTGAACCCAAAATTTATTCTACTAAGCAAGACGGTTATAAGGTGAATTTTGACTCTTTACAATATTTTGTCATAGTTCCTAAATAAATAACTGCAGTTATGAAGTGAATCACATTGTTGTTAAGTAAATCCAGCTTCCCTCATTGACTTTATTTGTTGGAGGCTAGGAAGGTCGCAAAGGATGATGATATGATCCTAAGATGTGTCATAAATATATGCCAATTGCCAATTACCTGAATTTAGATCCCATGGCCATGGGGATTCTGCAGTGGTCATAAGTGCAGTGGTCATAAGTGTGAAAAACTGTCATAAATCTGAATGGTCACTAAATGAATAGTATAAATTAAGGACTACCTGTATCTG
Organism: Laticauda laticaudata; assembly: GCA_004320025.1. Taxonomy (NCBI): domain Eukaryota; kingdom Metazoa; phylum Chordata; class Lepidosauria; order Squamata; family Elapidae; genus Laticauda; species Laticauda laticaudata. The sequence continues at coordinate 16,830 of BHFT01001751.1, forward strand.
TTTCAGATTTTGAAATAATCTCTTCTGATATAACTTTAGTGGCAGAATTTTTTTTTACAAAAGAAAAAATTCAAATATGTACATATGTAGCCCTTTACTGACAATTGGGATTGGAATTTCAATAGCTAAACAATGTGATAGTAAAGTGTGAGTGTGTTGCTTAGTGACAGCGATTCCTGTAATCCTGGTTGCATCATTAACTCAAACTCATAACTGTTAGTCAAGGCAACTTTCTCTCAGCTTCTCACAACCAAGTATTCGGGGAAGCTGTCAGGAAGCTGAAAGTTCCACACCTACAGACAGGTAAATGGTTCCTGGATATAGGAGAGAGTGAAGAGGGATTCAGGGCATGAGGGTTGAGGAGAGTATGCGAGAAGAAATTTTCAAGGGTGGAAGAGAGAATCTGGGAGGGTGCAAGAGAGGTACCATCAGGGTTAGGGAGAGTGTGCAAGGGTGAGAGTTTAGAAAGGATATAGAAGATGTACTATGTGGGTTACAAAAGACGCACAGAGAGGGTTGGAGAGAGTGCACTGAGATGCATAGGTGGCCAGTGTGGCAGACGTTCAGATGGCCTGGGAAGGGTACAAGTGTGGGAGAGATAACCCAGCAACACTGGAGGTTACAAATAGTGCTCATGTGATTGTGGGGTGCTTGGCAACTGATTGTAAGTGTGAACAGGTTGTCAAACTTCTAGATTACAATGATACAATTGCAGAATTTCTGGAACAACCAGAACTTCAAGGACTGGTCCTAACCACCATTCATTCAGCATCAGCAGAACTTTGAAGGGTCACTGAGCAAATGGTCATAAGTCAAAGACTACCTATAATGGTTAGCTTTAGAATATCTGCTGTTTAACTATTTTGGACTTTGTGAATACTATTAAATTATTTAAAGAAAAGGTATTCATTATTTTACGACTTCCATTACAGATTCAGTGTAGATGAAGGTCAAACTTGGAGCACCCATAATTTCACAAGTATTTCTGTGTATGTGGATGGCCTACTTAGCGAACCTGGGGATGAGACTTTAGTCATGACGTAAGTACCTTTTATTGTACCAGCCCACCAACTACATGGAACAAATATAAATGTCAACGATTAAAAGTGTTTAACTTAATGTAATGAAATAATTATCCAAGTAATTAATTTAGGAATACATCCAAGATCTTCATTTTTTTGTTGGACATCTTTAAATGAAATGAAAGCAAATATAATTTATGATAATTAAATGGGAGAGTGCGTACAGGAAATACTTTTGATAATGTATTCAGTAGAAGAGTAAAAGGAATGTCTTAGATATAGAGTTAATAGATAAATAGATATCTGACTAAACATACATTACTTCAAAGCTAAACACAAATAAGCCAAACTTTCTGTTGTGAAGTCAAGAGATTATAAATGTTCAAGAAAGGAAAATCCTTGACTACCATATAGTCTCCATTGTTGATTACTACAGTCTTTTCTTTAGTTCTGTTATACTTAGGTACTGAGATATAGATATGCAGCTCCAATTAATTGCTAATATTTAAAGTATAGTACAGAACAGCCTGATTAGTTTCATGTACTGAATAGCCGTGGTGGCACAGTGGTTAGATTGTAGTATTACAGACTAATTCTGCTGACTGCCAACTGCCAGCATTTCAGCAGTTTCAATCTCATCGGCTCAAGGTTGACTTAGTCTTCCATCCTTCTGAAGTCAGTAAAATGAGGACCCAGATCATTGGGGGCAATATTCTGACTTTGTAAGCCATTTGGAGGGGGCTGTAAAGCACTGTGAAGTGGTATACAAGCAGGGGTTGGATTCTACCAGTTATTACAATTCTGTACAGTTCGGAGAACCGGCAAATCGTGTCCCTGGCTGACCCCTCCCCTCCCCACCCACTCAGTCCTTATCACGCATGCACAACATAACTGACTGCATTCTCCTCCACCCGCCCCACCCAGCCCAGTCACCCCTTATGGTATTTCTTTTTCCCCCCACTCCTGACAATCAGCTGTTCTGACAATCAGCTGTTCCAACAGTCAGCTGTTCCAACAATCAGTTGTGCCGGGATCCCCCTCACTGTTTTACTGCTTTGCACAGGAGGCTTCCCTGAGGCCCAGAAGCCAAAAAGGGGCATAGGGGTGGGGTTTCCTGCGCAGCCCCTCCATGCTCCGATTTTTGCCTCTTGGACCTCAGGGAAGCCACCTGGGAGCAAAAATGCCTCCCAGGAGGCTTTCCTGAGGCCCAGGAAGCAAAACAAATGGAGTGCAAGGGCAGGTGCTGCAAACAAAAAAAAGCAACGCCCACCCAGTCAAATGGCCATGCCCACCTAGCCATGCCCACAGAACCAGTAGTAAAAATATTTGCATCCCACCCCTATATATAAGTCTAGGTACTGGTATTGCTACTGATTGCTCTTTCATTCAAAATTACATTAGCACTGGAAAAGGAGATGTATGAGTGGTCCTTGTGGGTTGTGGTTTTCTGTCGTCACATGATCACCATTTGGGCGCTTGGCAACCAACATATATTTACATTCATGATTGCTATTTATGGCCTCAGCTGGCTTCCAACAATGCAAAGTCAATGAGGAAATTGGTAGTAAGTCACAAATCACAATTATATTACATCATATGATGCAGCCAGAACTGACATTGTAAGTCAACATTCATCTTACAACCACACTCTATAGTGATTGAATTGTTGGTTCCAACTGCAGTCAGTAGTGAGAACTACCTTTTATTTACCAGCCAACCATAGCAGAAGGTATTCCTTATTATAATCTTGTGTTTCACTTGCAGTCTTTTAGTTGGGACCTCAGTCAGAATTTTTTTTCTCTTCAGGGTGTTTGGACATATCAGCTACCAGTCAGACTGGGAGCTAGTGAAGGTAGATTTCCGCCCATCTTTTCCCCATGAATGCACTGATGAAGACTATGAATCGTGGGACCTGACAAATCTGCAGGTGCAACTACATAGAAAGAAATAACTATCATATTTAGTGATATTTGTTTGTGTAATACTGAAACATGTTTAGTATTATCTGTATTAACTGCACTAAGGCTATGGTTCAGTTAAAGATAAGTATAATTTGTCTAACTGAACTGGTTAAGAAACCAGCACATCAAACTAAAACTTAATTTTGAGTTAATATCTAAATGAAATATGATTTTTACAGACCTCGGTTTTCCAATTTGAGTAATCGGGAAATTTATAGCATGGTTTCATTCCATCAAAAACAAAAAACAGAGAAAAGGGAGAGTATTCATGTCACATAGCTTATGTATGTGATACAATCTCAACTTCTGTTTCACTGAATGTAGCTTGATTTCAAAATAGCCAGGCTAGGATTATACTAAATCCATGGCTTACCAATTACAGATGAAACAGACTGCTGTGAGAGAATAGCTTAATTTCTAAGACTATGTTGTGATATTCCAGGAAATTCATACCCATAGAAACCATCAAAAATAATCATTCTTGATTAATTAAAAACATGTTATATATGTTAAAGACATAATTTCCGATTTGAATATATAGCTCAGATTTATTTAAGAAAGGTAATATAGCACTAGTTATCAGATAGCATTTTAATGAAAAGCAAAATAAGGGGGGGGGAGATGTTTCGCAATACAACATAGGCTACAGTGTTTTCAGTTAAGTGAACATAAAATCAAACCTTTAGTGGTATGATTTGTTTATAGTTAACAGCACTGCAAAATGAATAGTGTGGAAAGTATGCAAAGAACAATTTCAAACTAGTATTAAATTCTACAACAAAGGCTGTCGTCTAGCTCAAATATTTACAAACATGGCAGTGTATGCTCCTTGATTTAACTTTAGCTGGGTAAGTATGTGTTGGTATTTTATTAAACTCAATAAACACATACACATTAAACATGCTGTAGTCTGAACTGGCAAAAGTTTAGTTGATTTGGAGATAAAATATTTATTATGGACTGAATATGAATAGGTTTCAATAATCAATCTCTCAATTGCCTATAATTGATGTCACACCAGTTAAGATTAATGGATCAAAATATTTTTAAGATACAAAATTTAGGGAGAATTTATTTTTGACATAGCTAGCAAAGAAATAGAGGTATGATTTGAGCAATAGGCACACTTATATTTCAACTTGCTTAGTACAATCAAATTAATTGAAAGTGAGGAAAGATGCCCTATATTAAGTCTGCCTCAGTATTGCTACACTGGAAATAGCACTGTGTAGATTTAGACAAGAATATTTCTCAGTGGAAGTTGCACAGCCCAAGAATTGAGCTTGTTGTCTTCTGTTGCATGAGATCAGTCACTTTGTTTTAGCATTTAATTTATTTCTCCTTTCCTTCACATACATGTGCCTATAAACATTGCTATATTTTCTATACTAAATATTAAGATGCATTAAGCTCCTTCACAATAGACAATGTGTATTTATAACCAATACAAGAAATGGAAACAAGTAAGGATTTAAATTGTGTTATAAAAGATCAGTTCATGCAATCTGCATGTGAAACACTTGTTAGATTTTATACCTAAAATTCAGTTGACAATTCTTACTGAATTCTGAAAATTAGTCCAAGAATTGGGAGACAAATAAATAACTTTATCTATCAGCTATGAGAATTAATCTTTAATATTCAGGGTGACCATTGTATAATGGGCCAGCAGAGAACCTTTCGACGGAGGAAGAATTCATCATGGTGTATTAAAGGAAAAAACTTTATGTCAGCACTTTCTTCTAAAGTTTGTGAATGTAGTTCTTCTGATTTCTTATGGTAAGTTTTTCTCTCTTTCTGTCGCCTCAAGTGGCCAGGTTGTTAATATTCTGTATAGAGTTAGACATACTGAGCAATCCAGATGGTCCTTGATATATGACTATAATTGACATTACAGTAATAAATCATAATGGTCATAAAGTGGGTCACAAACGATTTGCCCATTTTTATTACCTTTATTGTGGCAGTCATAAGCAAATTCCTTGTTTAGTATAGGCAAGGTTTTGCCAGAAACCAGAAGAAGATGCCAGTTTCTGACAAAAGCATCGTATATCATGGCCATTGGGTGCAGCAAAAAGCGGTAAATAGAGGCTGGTTGCTGAATCCCCAGAATTCAGTCACATGACTGCAGGGTGGAGTTAACATCAGAACTTCAAACCTGGGTTGCAAGTCCCTTTGGGGGAGTCTATTGCAACTTTGAATGATTGTTAAGTAAGTCAAAACTACCTTTATTAGCAGAAATTATGGTTTTTATTTGTTTGGAAGAGAATAGTCATCTTCACAAAAAAGAAGGGGACAATATAGCCAATGTTTCATATATTTTACGTCAGTCCCAAAACAATCAGTATGACAGTTCACAAATAGATCATAAAGATTGAAAAAAAACTTCAGTAGAATAACAATGAATTTTTTTATCCATAAACACAAATTTGTTCCACCAATAAGTGACCAGGTTGAGCCAGGGGAATATTTTTCAGACGGATATCATTGTGAAGTCATTATTAAAAATGACGGCATGGGGACTTGCCCTGTTTACTTCTTAAAGGTGGTAAAACCAGAAAATAAATTTGGAGATATCAATCTGCATGAATATATAGGATTATCTACCCCACAGCTATTGTATCAGTTAAATGTTTAGGTTTTAAAGGTTTGAAAAGTGGAAAGCAGATTGCCCAGGAATAGCACTTTGTGTATTTCTGTTTGCAAAGTATTAGATCTGTCATTTTGAATTATGCTTGGAGATTAGGTTTTAAGTAATACAGAAAAAATTATCTTGGATTTTGTTTGCTTATTAAATTTATTTCCCGCCCATCTTGTATCGAAACAACTCTTGGCAGAGTCTACTGTATGCCTGTGGTATTTTCTCTTCTATTTCAGCATACAGCATTCTTTATTTTTTCACATCCTGCATATTACATTTTAACAGATTTAATACAAACTGAAAAAGTCCTATTCAGTTAAATATGGCGAATATCTAGAAAAAACGATCCCATATAACCTGAATCATATCAGTCCTCTGTAATAAGACTGCCTAGTCTGAAATAGACTTGTCGACCATGAGGGAACTATGTGTCTGCCAGCACAGCTGCTGTAGCAGATTTATTACAGGTGGCCACCAAGGCTCATTGCCAGAACCATCTGCTCCCCTTGAGTCTGCTCTTCAGAGACAGCCTGAGGAACTTGGTTTCAAGAGGGATTTTCTGTCTGTGCTAGACATTCTTTTCTTCCTTTGAATTTAAGCTGGATATTACAGCAGTCCGTAACAAAAGAAGGAAGGGCGGAAATTAAGACCTATTTCCCTTCCAATTGCTCATATGGTCTCCAAACTTATGGAATGTTCTAGCCTCCCAGAAAGGTTTTGTTCCTTTATAAATAAAATTGACAAAATGATTGTATACTTATTCATTATTTCTCGTGCAAAGAGAATACATCTGGTTTTTATAATGGGGACTTATTGCTGCTAACTTGAGTGCTGATAAGCTCCTGCTGAACTCAGCTGTCAAAACTATAAAGACACTCCTAGAAAGTTAGTTTATTGGCCAATATGAAAATGCTATGGAACCTAAAAGATGTCTGGTAAAATATACCATCCCAAAAGGATACAAACTATTTCAGCTGTAATTCATACAGTTATGTGTACAATAAAAACATGTTTGTTATTATTATTCTGTAGTGATTATGGATTTGAACTTTCACTATCAAAATCAGAGCCTAACATGTGCTTTGCTGACTTTTGGTTCAACCCTAAAGTCTCTGCTGAAGACTGTATCATAGGAAAGTCCTATAAAAGTAGCACAGGGTAAGTAAGTGAATATTTAGCTTGGAAAATAGCTCTCTATTTTCCTTTCTGCCTTGTATCAGTTTCCTTTACAAATTGCTAATATGATAGAGACAAAAATTATTATTTTTTATAAAGTATTTTTGAAAGAAAAATTGATGTGGAAAGTTTCTGCACACTATTTTGCCTTAATGAATGCTCCTCAATCTGTTCTGGAATTGTAGCCAGACTTTTGGGCAGTTTGAATAACAAGTTCTGACTTTGCCAAGTCTTCACAGGGTCTTGTATTTTTAATTATTATACACCCCATTTTTTTAATCTTTGAAGGAATTACTGGGCAGTATACTAACATTATGATTAAATAATTATAAACAAAAACATGGTTGGGAATCCCTTACAATTGCCCTGGTACTGTTTTGTTTTAAAATTGCCCCTATCCTACTTCTGTAGTAATCTTACACGTACAAGTACAGAAAATACCGTATGTAATGTTACATGTTCATCCTATCATTTCCTTCTGGCCTAACAAAGGAGAGTGAAATAGCAAGCTAAAGAAATGAAAGGCATAAGAAAATAAAAAAGGAAAGGAAATATAGCACATACCAATATGTCCATACATTGCTTTATAATTTGCTGCTATTCTTTCAAGTTCTCATCTCTCTTTTTAGCTTTTCATCAATTATGTAATTGTTACTTATGTATGTAGTTCACTGAAGTAATTTTTATCTGGATTGCATTCATCTGGAATTTTGCATATTTTTTTCTCAAAACTATTTCCGATCCTTTCATTATCAGTATTATTGGAGCATAACATGTCACTATCACCAGCCTATGGATTTCAACTTTCACATGCAAACCACAACAACAACATAGGTGACACTATACATTGTGGCTTTGGTTAAATCAAGGCTTCCTCATACTGCTTTTTAATAATGTCAATAAGATATAGACTAGCTTACCAGCCTTACTCCCATGCAACATGCAGCCTTTCCTGCCAATATTAAAAACAGTATCAAATATTTACCATATTTTGACTAGCATGTTACCAAGCTCAATCAAAATCCAGTTTTAGTTGAAGCATGTTTACGTTATTTTTATGGAAACTAGAATCTCCAGCATAGATATTGCAATTTAACATGTTATAGTTTGCATCCTAGCAGTTAGAAGCTGTATGTAGTATACTGACAGCATGCTGCCTCTGCTTTTTCCTAAATATGTTGTGTGAACATGTAGGGTTGAATCCAAATTAAGACTTTGCTCTCGAGCAGGGGTGTCAAACTCAGCATCACGGCATCATCACATTATGTATCGTTTTTTTTTCCTCCTTAACTTTTTTCCTCCTTAACGCATCTGGCCCACATGCTAGCAGTTTGACAGCCCTCCTCTAAAGCATGAGTATCTCTGCTCATATATACTCTTTTCTGTATCGATTGATCAGTTGTGTTCCCCCCTCAGATATGCTCTCCTTTTTACTTCTTCCTATAGATACCGTAAAGTTTTATCTAATATATGTAAAGGAGGTGTGGATTTACAAAAAAATTCTTCTCAGCATGTGTGTCCACTAACTGCTCCCAAAGGATTGCAGATCAGTATTAAAGGGGAAAGCCTAGCCATTAAGCCTGGAGAATATGTCACCTTTATTGTCAAACAAAATCAGGTATTATTGGATTTTCTCCTTTATGGAAGTCAGAAAAAAACATAGTTGTCCTTTTAACCTGAAAACAGGGTTGTACTAGAATTTGTCCTACGATGTATTTTGTTTCCTTTCTGTTTTTCTACTGACTTATCATTCTCTTTATGTGAAGGTAAAAACTTAAGCAACCTCCTTCTCTTACTTCACAGTTTTTCTCCCAAAGTTCCTACAAGAGACACCTCTCTTTTTTCCCCCACTGATCCAAAAAAGGGAGATGGGAACTATGTTATAGCCTTTACTATCTGGCAGGCTAGCATGACAGTAGTGTATATTAGTATGAAAATAAAGTAGTTGGCTTAGCAGCAGGAGGTAGTATGTGAATCACTGAGGGCTCTCTTCCTTTCCTAGGAATAAAGTAATTGAGAAATAACTGAAGGTAGTGTCACTAATCAAGAAACTTCCTGTAGCAGGAAATGGTCAAACCGCAGAACAGTTAGTGCCAAAATTTAAATTAATTATTAGTGAAAAAGATTTTAATCATTTCCTTTTCCCAGAAAACAGGAGTAAATCTAACTTAGAACATCATGGGAAATATGCCACTGCATCTATATCTGAATGTTGATAAGAACTTCCAGACTAAAGTTATTGTAGCATAAGGTATTATGACTTTAAGGGACATCATGAGTTTACAGGTGCCTGCCTCCAAAGCTATGTAATTGTTTGCATCTGTTTTGTATGGTGCTACTGCTTTTTCAAATCCTACTTGAAATTACTTAATAGTGAACCCCAGATTTCAAATAGAGGCACAGGGCAAGGATGGTATCAGAAGTCAGGGACCCTACAGCCCTTGCCAGTCTGGTAATAGTGGGAAACACTGAAGAATTAGTGTTAAATGGCTTCAAGCATTTCAGTGATAAATTGTGAGCAGGACCAAGTGAAAAACAGAATGGCTTCAGTGTCCTTTTGTTTTTGTTTTGCTGGCAAAGAAGCATGGGAGTTTTATAGTAAGTTTCAGCTTACACAAAGGCAGTTAAGCAAAAACTGCAAATAATAATAAACATGTTTGTCATATATTTTGTTGCTAGGAAAAGCATTGCTTGTGAGATACCTATGTTTTTCCCAGAACTTAAGGAGTATTGGAGACTGTTGATTTATTATGGTGAATTTGGAATTGCTTATAAAGGGCAGGATCGTGTGCAGTGCATGCACATGTAGAGATTGTTGTTAGTGTGACCATCTTAAATAAAATAGTATAACCAGAGCAGAAGCAGCTTTGATATCTCATGCAAATTTGGGATGCCTTCAAAAGCAGATCTGAAAATCTTTGACTAAATGAATGGATTAGGAAGCTTCTAGTAGAAATGACTGGTAATAGGTTTACATGCAGATCATATGGAAAAACTCATGCCCCAAGAAATTGTTCAATTCAACTATATGGCTGGGTGAGAATCCACTGTAGCTAAACAACTAAACAACAAGCTAAACAACTGAAGAGCAGATGCCTACATGAACAATTCAGGCAGAATGTATATCCACAACCATTTGTTACAAGATGCTTGTGTGACACAATGGGGTGAGAAAGGAAGCAACAAGATTAAAGACCTATTACATGGCATACCCTGCCATACATCAAAAACATTTTGGAAGCAGTAGAAAGCAGCTTCCAAGTTCTGCAAGTGGGCATCATACAGAGGCTACCATACAACGACACATTATGCATTACAAACATCGCTTAGAGGTAAGAGATACTTCTAATATAATTTACTGGATCCCCTGCATGGATTGCCCCAGTGACTACGTAGGATAGACATGGAGAAAGCTAACCACCAGATTGCAAGAACACAAGCGAGCAGTCAGATGAGGAGACCCTAACTCACTGGTAATCTCACATTGCAATGAACAAGGACATACATTCAATTTTGCAGCTGAGATACCATGAATTTTAAAATACTTTGAGAAATGCTGCTTATGATGTAACAGAGACAGCAATCAGTTCAGAGAATGGTTAACATTAAGCTTCAGAGCTGCCAGTATTGATACATAGGTTGATACATAGTTTTGATTGCTCCCCTCTTCCATTTTCTCCTTATTCTTGGTTTTCATAGGGTGATACTTTAAACACCAAGTACCAAGTGAACTTTGGAGATGGCATTAAGGCAAATTATATAAACCTGACACTAAGAGGTGAAACTTTTCAACACCAGTATGAAAATCCTGGAGTTTATCATGTCTCTGTGGTGGCCAAGAATGCTGCAGGTCAAGATGAAGCAGTCATATTTATTCAGGTTCATCGTAAGTTTTATTTTATTTTTCGCATTCGAATTATTATAGCAGTATTAGTATAGTATAAACTTACTTATTTGTTACATTTGTATATTCCATTATAAAATGGCTAGCAATTTACAGTGGAATACATATTTCACTCTTGGAGCTTCTTCACAGTCAACAAAATATTGGATTTTGTCCCTCTAGAATGGAAATGACTTTCTGATCTCAAGTTTATTCATCAGTCTGCTATTGTTATCAACACCAAATAATCTATGTTGAGAAATGGGAGGGATGCATTTTGAATGCATCTTGGCTATAATATAAATATAATATAAATATAATATAAATCATAACATATATTTAGGTTATATCCATAAATGGATTCTACCCTGTATACACTACCCTGTGTAATAGAATATTGAAAGTTGATCTAATATCTTGCTCAGATAAATGCTCATCATAGTAAGGTAGCCTTACTAAAGGAGGTAAGGTAGCCTTCAAGATGAAAAATGGAATATCAATCCCTGTGACACCTCATTGCTTTTTGCATTTGCTGTCTTCTGCATATCACATTTTGTGCTGGCACGCAAAATAAGTAGAGCAGAAACTCTACTCTCACTTCTTGATACAATTGAATGTAGAGATGAACAAATTAAAAAATGCATAAAATCTGGAGGTAAGTTTTTTTTTTCTTTAAATGAAAAGTGCAGCTTACAAATCCATGAATTTATTTGATCAAGTTGGGAAAGTTTCCTATTTCCAGTAAACTGTTCACACTTTCTCTTTATATACTGATATCAGGAATATATGACAGGGTTCTGCCTAAATTTAGTTTTGAAGGCAGTGTAGCAGACATCTGACTTGCCTCATGACACACAACCAACACCACAATACTGCTTTGATTACTGTTTTCAGTAATTACAGTTTTGAAACACAATTGAATCCTGATGATTTAATGTTGCAATATATCCAATGATGACCAATGAGAATAGATTCAGTTTTTGAATTTGTGGATAAATGAAGGGATAAAATCTTCAGCTTCTTTAGAAAAAAATGTAATGGTGCTGAGAAAAGGAAAAGGAAAAACACAGTCCCAGCAAAGAAGTTGGACTTCTTTGGAAGTCTTTTATTCCTTAAGTTCATCTCTGTCCAGTACTAGACATATGTTCATATATAGTTGATGGAATTTCATGGGAGAAAGTTATTTAAAAATGGCAGCATATAAAATCTGAGATTTGCAAAACTATAGGTAGAAAGCATTTGTAATTGTTCTAACATCTGTTGATCCTTCGCTTTAGAGAACTATGTGACAAGTATGCAGTATAGTTTTCTAATAAACGCATTGTCAACAATAAGCAATTGAATTGGAGAAAAATAGTGATGTACAGTGCCAGGACTCCACTCATATGAAATAAGCTTTAATGTACAGGGAATCTCCCCATGGAAATGTAGGATCAGTGTCTCAGTCTCATGGTCCACAGACCACATGAACCCGCCAACAATATTGGGAAAAAATAGTCCCTATAGCTCATGCAGCTTGTAACTAATAAATGCTACTCCTCAGAAGGCAGCATAACCATCAGTGTAAATAATAAAGCCTTCTCTAGACGTGGTCAGACAAATTCAGAGGTTTCACAGTATCTTGTCCCCAGTGTTTGGAAACTCTGCAGTCCCCTAATTGAAAATCTCATGGTTCCTATTTGCTTCTATCTAGTATATATACACAATCCATCAGCTTTGGGTTTCCCCTTTCTGATTTGGAAGGAATATAAATACAGTATTTATTTAAGTCTTCCAAATAAAATAAATGCAACCTTTTAAAAAAACATCTTAATTAAAATTTCAACAAGTTATAAAAACTTAAGACAATTTAATTTGTAGTGAGAATTACTAACATTAATTTTCTATTGAGCAATAAAATTTGACATAATTTAATTCAGTCCCTAAGGAAGTGATGTTCTCTTGAATCTGCTTTAAAGGTTTAAAAGATGTCCCTGAGTACTCTTGTGCATCTTTAGAAGATGTATTTGAAAGCATAAGATGTTTGATAAATTAATGGCTTTTTAATTAACAGTTGGGACTCTTTCCAGCTCCACTGCAGGCTTTACATCTTGAAGTAGTTCCTGCTGTTGGCAGAAACCAGGAGGTGAATTTGACAGCCATTATCTTGCCAAGGAACTCTAACTTTACACTTTTTTACTGGTGGATTGGAAACATTATTCAGGTATTGAATAATTATTGCTGTCATTTTTCCAACATTTGAACCATATTATGCTAATTTCAATATGTATGTATGTATTTATAAAATTTATAGGTATCTTAGTATCCTAAAACAATCAATTTTATTATCTTAATCTATAGTTTTATTATTAAATATTTTTGAAGGTTTGACATACTGTACTTCCTCCATATTCACTTCAGCGTTGCAATTTCAGTGAGAAGAACAAATTGCTAAGATTCTTAAAGAGGTTCTTTGAGTGGCCATCTTGCACGTACTCCAACCATCTGCCCATGGCAGGAGATCCTACATAATTCTGGACAAATTGATATATTGTCTCTTCTGGAGAACTCCAGTGTTAGAGCACCCACAACTTCTGGAGGGAAGCCTGATTAATCGTTCTCATTGTCAGGAAATTCTCCTTAGTACTAGGTTGGATCTTTCTTTAATGATCTTCCGCCTGTTACTACTTGTCTTGCTCTCAAGTACTTTGGGGAATACATTCACTCCCTTTTGTATGTGAAAACTCCTCAAGTACTGGAAGGCTGCTATCATATCACTCCTAGTCCTTCTCTTCGTTAGACTAGACATACCTTGTTCCCTTATGTTATGTTCATGTTATCCATCCCCATCCATCTTTCTAGAGTTTCAACATTTTTTCTGTATCATGGTGACCAGAACTGGATGCAATATTCTAAGTGTGGTCTCACCCGTGCAGTATAAAATAGTACTAAAACTTCACATGATCCATGCCTCCATTGATGCAACCTAAAATTTCATTAGATTTTTGGCAGCTGCAGCATACTGCTGGCTCATACTTAAGTAAGGAGCTGCTTATACACTCAAAAGCTAAGGCTGGCAGGCACATTGAGGTTGCTGGTGTGAAAGCAACATAACAACCTGCAAAATGCTACTGCCAGAACAGTTTACTGTTAGGCATTTTATTTTGAATGGGACTTTGAGTGTAGCTTTGAACTACTGAAGTGCTAAAAAGGTTGTTTTTCTTCTCAAACCGTGCCTCAGAATGTTCAAGGGGCTGGAAAAAATAAACTTTACCAAGTTCTCTATACCTTTGGAGAGTCCAGTGTTTTCCTTCTGTTACTCTCTAGCCAGCTCCCCATTTCTCTGCCACAACTGTAGACTGTTTCCTCCTTTTCAGTATTTAAACCTCACAAATGCAGCTTACCTGTAAAAAAAAAAGGTGGGAACTGAGAGGGATGAGCAGGTCAAATAAAGGAGGGAGGCTTGGATTTTGGTCAATTTCAAGTTGACTGGTAGATCTGGCAAAGTCTTCTGTAACAGCTCTCTAATGCAGAAACAGCATAGCACTGTGTGTTGCAAGCTTGGGTTGGTTTTTTTTTAGCAATTCAGACTGTACTCCTGAGTGCATGAGATCATTTCGTTCACTATCCATAACTCCCACTCTTGATCTGGGGAGTTATTTAGTTGTGAATAGTAAAGGTTGTCCTATTAGAAATTACTGCCAATCCTCAGTTTCACTAAAAGGAGATAATAGCAACATTTTCACTCATGTAAGTGTGACTGTCAGATAGTTTAACCACTCACAATAACGGTGCTCCAAGTGAACTATGATTATGGCATGTTTGTTTAGCAATATCCCACAACATGCCTGTGACTCTCATTAATGCTTACAAACATAGTGGTTCATTAGATGTCTAGTTAATTTTAGAATTTTTAAAGAAAAATATTCCTGAACTGTGGCAATTTGATAAGAACATGTAGTGAATCTAACCCTGAATTGGGAGTCCTTTATGTGAAAAAAAAGCTTCAATGCAAGAAACTTCTGAAAAAGAAGTATAATGCATTGTGAAAAACAATCATAATGTACATATTTATAATATAATGTTTATATATGATATAATATTTAACAGAGGGAGAGACTTTAGAGCAGCGGTTCTCAACCTGTGAGTCACAACCCCTTTGGGGGTTGAATGACCCTTTCACAGGGGTTGCCTAAGAGTTTAGATTCTAGAGCATATCTTCGGTGCAACATAGCCAGTAAATCAAAGGCTATAGGATTCTGTTCCCATCAGTGGCTATTTTTCCATGCAGCCCGCGATAATATATGCATGAGTTTATCCAATCGGGAGGCAAAGTGCGTCTTTGCTTTGCCTCTTTGGCAAGATATTGATTGACTTGGGGATGAAGCCTCAAGATAAGAGAAATCACGGCCGAGGGAAAAGACTGACATCCTCGGGCCTAGAGCATTGGCTTCTCCTGTCCTTTTCCAAGATTGGTGGCTTAGCAACTCCCGACCTCCGTTCCAGCTCTTTTGGGTGGGCTTCAGTCTTTCTGGGCTGGAGGGGTGCTGGGCAGAGCCCACCCCCCCACCCACTTTGGTCCAAATGGCTCCTTCCTGTCCCCAATCCTCCTCCCCTGCTCTGCCACCCCTGTGCCCCCCCAGTTCGCTCATACCTCCCCTGCCAAGGAGGGCAGGGACCCGCTTTTGCTGCCAGAATCCGAGAGCTGGATGGGCCCTTAAGGGTCCATCTGGCCCACCCGCCCTTTGCGCAGGGCAGAGGATTCTGGGTGGCTTCCCACAGGAACCCGCACTATTCCCCGCTCCAATAGCATCCAAGCCTTGCCAAAGCCTTCCCCTCCCCACATTTGGGCAGGGGGTTGTCCCGCATGGCTCTTGCCCTGCAAGCAAGGCAAGAGGGCGCAGCCAGTTTCAGCATTTCAGCCCTTGGCTGAGTCTCAGCGGTCTCGTTCAGCCTTGCTTCGAGGCAATCTTCGGGCGCCCGGAGGGCAGCCCCAGCCAAGGTCGGAGCAAGGGACTCCAGAAAATGCACCCCGAAATCGGCCTTGCCTTTTTTTAGCCGCTCCACACCCCACTCCTGGCTCCCATCCACTCTGGAGCCTCCAACCAGGCTCAGGGACATCCACAGGTANACCCCCCCCCCCCCCCGCTTCTTTCAGCGGGACCCTGCATCTGCCACGGCTCTCCTTCCTCCTTTTCCTTCTGGGCTCTGCTTTGCTTAAGCCCCAGCCCAGTCATGAGGTCTCCTGGCCATGGCTGGACTGGGGCTGCTTTCCTGGCCCCCCATTTCCCCTCCCTGCCCTGCTGCTTGGCCCCCACTGAAGGGCCCCCATTGGCCCCGCGAAGGTGGCCGTGCGGCTTTTTCCATGCCCTCCGTCGAGGAACATATAGCCCTTAGACCAGCAGTTATATTAAGACTGTTACCCATGCTACACCATGCTTCAGGACAGAATTTCATTTATTTGTAATTAGAAATAAATATTTCACAATATATAATTATGTTCAATTTGTAACAGTGAAAATACATCCTGCGTGTCAGATATTTACATTATGATTCATAACAGTAGCAAAATTGCAGTTATGAAGTAGCAATGAAAATAATTTTATGGTTGGGGGTCACCACAACATGAGGAACTGTATTAAAGGGTTGCGGCATTAGGAAGGTTGAGAACCACTGCTTTAGAGGATTTAAAGGCTCTAAAGAGAGAAATTAAGAAACTTCTGTAATAATGTAGTTGTCAGAGACTATGGGGTAGAAATTCTAAAATTAACAAGACACCTACTAAACACCGACTGATTTTTGATTGTGGTTAAGTCCAGATCAAGAGTTCAACTCCATAGTCTCTGATAACCAGATTAATGCAGGGATTTCTTGTGTATGATTCTGTTGCCCAGGAAAAATTGATATTAGGATATGTCCTTCCTCTACCAGTGAAAAACTATAGACAGTTCAAATAGGAAACTTAGATTCAGTTACTTTCTTCCAGTTGAAATTAGTTTTTACCATGTTATACGCTTTCTGCTTCTTTGTTTTAAAACTACATGTGCTTGGGAGCCAAGGCAAGCAGCCATCTCCCCCTCTCAGAACTCTTAGAAATGTTGAAACCAAAGGGATTCATTGGAACCAAGTAGTTTTGGGGCTCCGCCAGGCAAAACATCCGGTCATCAATTAAAAAAAAAAAAAAGGAGGGGAGTTGCTCAAGAAAAGGTTTTGCTGCATTTTTTTCCAGTTTTGAAAAACTGTGTGGTAGAAGCTTGTAAATATAGATGAGGCTTATGAAAACACATTTTTATTTAAATGAAATCATGAATTGTATTATAATTCAATATTTTATTCCACATTCATAATAATAATACAGTAATACTAATATTATTGATAATATTGTATAATGTTTTATTTTTCACATACTTAAAATCAATACTCCTCTGTTTTTTCAGGTAGTAGACAATACTAAAATGTGGAGATTTTCACCACATTTTAAACCTTTTTTGCTGTAAAGGAAAAAATGTTTCGTTGTTTCCCCCTTTCTTTTGAAAAATCTAAAATTCCTGCTATCATTTGGAAAAAATAGATAAATGAGGGAAGGTGTTTGCATGTTCATGAGAACATGCCTCTGCAGAGGTATAGGTAAATAGGCCAGATCAAGCAAAACACCTGTACTTTGTAAGTTGTGTCACAGTTGCAAGCTGAAATGGGCCCTGTCACCTGTACATTTATTGCTTGATTTTTTTTGCCTCTCAAAAACTATTGAAAAGAAACCACTTCTAGAGGCATGATGTTGATGTATGATACCTGAGATTCATAATTCTGGGGTTTATGATTTTCTGCTTATAATTTTTACCATGAAGATTTTCTTTTTTGTGTGTTTCATTGCTGTAACTTACCAAATAAATTATTTACGGCAGGTGGCAAACCTAATAAATAAATGTGGGGGTTTTATGAAGAAAAAAATAAAATTTTGGGTCAAAGGTAACTAGAAATGAAGCCTCCTGATTTTGAATCCTTCACCTTAGTTGTTGACATACTGGAACAATCTTTGTTATTTATTGCTAAGAGAAATTACCTGCATGACTAATGAGTATTTCCATAATTGAAACCCACTGTATTATATCAATATTTAGTATTTATCAGCATTTTTCCTATTTTTACTTCATTTTTTTTTTGTGATTGGTTGCTTTTTCCCTTTATACTAACAGTTGATACATGGAGCAGAGCAATTAATTAATGGTGGTTACTTGCTTCACGGAATAAATATTCTGAGGATAAGGTTCATATGCATTCCCTGATTTTCACTGATGTCTGTGATATTTCCAAATTATGGGGAAAAAACATTATTGTTGGCAAACCTTTTAAACACCCCAAATTTGAAAATGAATATTCATAGTTGGGAACTTTTTGGCTCACATTTATTTTTTGTCTATCACTTATTTTTTTCAGCCAGTTCTTTCATTGGAAAATTTCTTGATAACCAGCTTTGCTGAAGCAGGCGAAGTCAGAGTTACGGTTCAAGCTTCTTGCGGAAATTCTATGCTTCAAGATTCCAAGATTATCCAGGTTTTGGGTGAGGCACCATCCTTTTAATGATATTTAGTAATCATATGTTGGTACTGTGAGTTTAGAGTGAAGTTTATAATCTACAGCCATTGCAATTGCTGTGAAAATGCAAGTCAGGGCAATTTTTGATATCTGTTTAATTCTATTCCTCCCATGATTTATAGTTATGTAACTTGTTGTAATATAACAAATAAGTTATAACTTTAGGATACTTGTTTGATACACATGCATAATTACATTTATAGAATCCTTTGAATCATTTTAGAATTGCTATTTTTAGAAAGCATTTTTTCAGTTATGTACTTGCACTATTTCTTCATATTTCCAGATCATTATCAAGTACTTCCATTAAGGTTTTCAGAACATCTAGATTTATACAACCCAAACATACCTGCTTGGCGGGAGGATGTTGGTCATGTTGTAACACAACGGATTGCCCAGGTACCCTTTTAGGTTATGGATGCTTCCTTCTCAGATTGTAAACTAGCAAATTTAAAGTAATTAAAAGTTACCATTGTGGTAGAGGTTGATTGTTGTTTAGTACATTACTTTTGATAAGTTTATGTTGGAATATTTCTTGCTACTTGCTACCATCTCTTCCTCCTTCTGAAAAAGTGTTTCTAATGTGACTACATAATGTCAGATAGGATGCAGTTTCTGTACTTACTGTATATCTGACTAAAATATTCAAAAATAGATCAAATTCAAAGCCTATAAAAACATCTCTAGTTGAAGATAGTTATCCAGATCCAATGTTTTTTCTTCTTTTAGGAAATGTGTTTACCTGAAGAAAGTCTTATGACAGTAATAAAACCTGGGCTACCCACCACTGGTGACTTTTATGTGCTTTTGTCTACAAACCACCCTGAAGGAAAGAAAAATGTATTTAATGATAAGGTACTCAACTAATGTATATTAACCTGTAATGAGTCATCCCTGCTTACATCTCATTTTTTATGAAATTAATGGGAAATCATTCTCTAATTGTATGGTAGTAAGTTTTAATCTGAGAAAAGTGTTTCCACAAATTACAGCAAGCAGGATTTGAGAGGGAGACTCAGAGGACACTGTCCCATTCTCTACATATCAGTTGTTTTTCTGTGGAGATAATAAGCTGCCTTTTGAGACACAAGAGAATCTTTGTTTTCTGGCTTTACTGTGAGCCAAGAAAAATATTCCTTCATTCACTCAGGAGACAATGGAAGTAAAGGAAAGCTTTCTTTCTTTAACTAAGAAAAATATTGAACTGGAGAGGAGTAGGAATTGCAAACGGGAAGTGGCCTTTTCCCAGACTTCTAGGGACAGGCTACAGAAATCTTGAGAACCATATCAGCCATCCTGTGGAAATTTATGGTCCTTGTTAACTTTACAGTGGTGAAGCTATCATTCTATGACTGAGGTGAATTTTTCATGGGTGATGAAGTGTACAAGATAAGAGTTTCATATACTTCATCACAGTGGTCAATAATACTACAATACTATCAAAAAAGTCATTAGTTCATTTGGGCATCCTATGCTGAAGACATATTAGAGTAGAATGCTGCCTGAGTTGGCTGTAATGATACAGTAAGAATTGGGCTTAGATTCATGTGGCTACTAGACTATTACCTGGTTTCTTACAAATGTAGTTTTAGAAAAGATATAATGAAACAGAAAACTATATGCCTGTAGACATTCTGCACTGGTACAAATAGACTCCCAACTTGCCTTAGGATGTATTTTGTTTTATTTTTAGACAGCTGATACATAGATTACCCAAGAGGCTGGATCTCTATGCAAAACCATGATCCTCTCTTCTTGGCTAATAACAACATAGAATTTATTATATGGAATCCCAATAGAAAGGTTGAAATAAAGGCAGGGACAGTAAAAATGAAAATGTCACTCTTCCAATATCCTTTTTCTTGGCCTTGCCCTGGAAACTAATCAGTTTGTACATAAAAGCAAATGGAAGCTTCTATGTGCAAGCTGATTAGACAAAGCTTCCATTTCATTGTCTGCATAAGTTGCATCTTTTTTTTAATTTTCTCTGTTTTTAGGAAATGTGAAATCAATTCCATCTCATTTCTTCCTTGTTCTGAAGTTTCTGAAACTTAATAGCATTAGAAATGCACTGATTTGTTATTCTGTATGACTTTTTTTTTAATTTCCAGCGGTTAGCTGCTATTAAACAATCTCTGAATGCCCAAAACATCAGTTTCTTTATGAGAGGAGGAAAACGGGTCCTTGTGGCATTAGGTCGTTCTGATTCAGGTAAACTACCTCTCCCCTTAGCCCTCTCCTCTCACCTATTTCCCCTCCCCTTCTCTCTTCTCTTTTGGGACAATTACAGTAGTAGAGTTTTCTCCAGGGGAAATATTTTTCTTATATAGATAGTCCTCAAATTACCACAGTTCATTCAGTGACCATTCAAAGTTACAACGGTACTGAAAAAAAGTGACATGACAATTTTTCACAGTTTACAACCATTGTAGCATTCCCATGATCATGTGATCAAAATTCAGATGCTTGGCAACTGGTTCGTACTTATGCCCATTACTGTGTCCCAAGCTCTTGTGATCTCCTTTTGCAACTTTTTGACAAGCAAATTCAGTGGGGATGCCAGTTGACTTAACCAACTGAGTTACTAACTTTTCAATTGCAGTGATTTACTGAACAACTGTGGCAAGAGACGTTGTAAAATGTGCCAAAACTCACTTAACAAATGTCTCACTTAACAACAGAAATTTTGGGCTCAATTGTGGTCATGACAAAGACTACCTGTATTTCACCTAATATTGATGATAGATAATTCAGAATTATTTTGTGACAACAGTCAGCTTTACATGGAATTACACCAAATAAAGCTTTTTGTTTGCCCTGCGTTAATTTTTTTTTTACTAAACTTGGGAACTGAAGGGCTATATTATGAAATTAGTCCACCAGGTAATTAAAATTAAGATCTATTTTAGCAAAGTCCAAGAATTGGAAAGAAATAGGAGGTGCACATGAAAGCAAGACTCAGGTTGTTGCCCTCCAGGTGTTGAATTTAAATTCCCAAAATCTTAAGGCAAAACATTGTGAAATCCAACACATTTAAAGGTAGTAAAGGCTGATTTCATTGCTGCATCACTGTGAAAAAAGTGTACTCCAGTGAAAGTTACAGTTTGAACAAATAAATGTTTTACAATAGAATAGATTCTGCTAAAGGTTCCACTTACTAGGGTTTATCTTTAATTTCAGATTCTCAGAGCTTCAGAGGAAGTAATGGGTACTGGGTGATAATGGCTCTCTTTGTCATTTCACTAGTGGTTATAGGAGCCATTATCCTCTACAAATTTAAAAGGTAAGTGATCTTATACAGTCTATCTACAGGCTGAAAAGACTATTGTTTATTATTTGTCAGATTCATTTTATTCACCCAAAAGGAAAATAACCATGAATTTACAACTATCCTTTCCGAAAAGAAAGAATAAAAGAATGTATGGATTTGTAGTTTAAAATGTTTTTTTACTGCTTTTCGCAGCTTTCCTGCCTAGTCAGCTCCAACTGAAACAAATTTTGGATATTTCCACCTCTCCATAAATACGTGCATGCGACAGACTTCTCTCTATGTATCTATTTATATATGTATAACTGTCCACTAACATGGGATGCCTAAGACAAAAAATAAATTGCAAGTGATTAAATGCAGTTTCCTTGCCAATAGTTTTGGGAGGGTTTTGCCTTTGCTTTTGGCTCTTGTATATCAGAGTACTTTGTCTATAAAATTAATTCATCCAAAATTGATTAATATGCTAACTATTCTCTTGCATTCAGAATTTGGTGAGTATATACAGACATTTCCATACATACCTGTTCTTTCCAGCAAAAACAGAAAAAAACCAGATAGGGTTTGGATGAAGTAACTATACTTTCTGATATGTTTTTAATTTTTCTTCATTCTGCAATTTTAAATTCAGGGCCATCTTCCTTTTGGGTAAATATGGTGCGAGAGCATGGTCAAGTGATAAGAATCCATTTTACATGAATGAATAGAATGTTTTCATTGAATTCATTTAATTTAAGCAGCTAATGTTTTCATTTTGCCATGTGTTTTCATGTTTCCAAGATTGAGTAGCTGTATAATTTTTTTTATAGCAGCAAGAGTCCTTTATCTTCAAGCATCATATGCCTGTCATTAATGAGCAATAATCCATTAGACTCCAGTTCAATAGGAAAGTGTTTTGAAGCTAGACATATACTTTACTAAATTTAACAACTCTTAAAATTTTCCTTTTGATGACTTAACAGTGTTCAAAAATTACTATGGGAATGCATGACTTGGCAACAGCTACCTCTGTTATGCAAATTTTGTTTTCTACTCATGGTTTTGCTGTATTCAATTATGATGTAAGGTCGTGGACATCATGTCTATGGAGATTCTCAATCGTTCAGTTCATGGTTGTCCCAGAGGTGTTTTTCCAAAAGGCAACTGGATTTTCTTGGTTTTTTTCTTTGAAAACATTTCTTCCTATCCAAGAAGCTTCTTTAATTTTAATTGACTCATAGGGAATGGAAGGGTTTATATTCTTTGCAGTCATCTGGTTGCTAGCATTCTGAGGGCCTTTCATTAGCTCTCAATTGGATCTTGTTTTAACGAGCTTCCATTCATTGTTTCTTTATGAAAAAAAAAATCAAAAATTATTACTGTATTTTTAAAAACACAAAATATTATTTTATTTATAATTTAAAATCATGACAAATGGCAAAAAGAATAAAAATCCTTGTTCTTTAATGAGAAAATCATAATCTGTATTGGAAAAAATAGCTTGCTTTTTTGTATAGGTAACAATGGAATCTAGAGGAATTGTGAGCTCTTGTTGAACATGCCCCAAAGATGCTACATTGTATGCTTGAAAACTCTTAAATTCCTCTGTGATAAGGTGAATACAGAGAATTGAGCAACACACAAGAATTCCAAGATAATTATCTGAATCTTGATGCCATTGGAGTTTTTAACTGTAGATTTGCTTGGGATTTGTATAAGCATCAGAAAGTATTTCACAGTAGCTCAGTGAAGTTTGAATAAACACATAGACAATCATATTTGCAATGGATGCTTCCACCTATGGGTCACTCTTGGTAGATCAAGGCAATGCAATACAATATTACGTTCTTATGGGAAAAAAACTATCTTATGTTCTTAAGGAAATTACCAGGGAGAAATGTCTATGCTCAGATGCAAAATGAAAAAGAACAAGAGATGACCAGCCCTGTAAACCACAGAGAGGATACCCAAAATACCCAGGGGGAGGAATTCATTGATGATGATCTTGATTGTCAAACTCTGGGAAATGCAAGAGGTAAATATGGAATCTCTTTATGAAAATAATGTACATATCTACTTGGTATTTAAGATGACACTATGCCAAATCATAATATTGGCTTCCTCTTCTTTCATCTTCCACAAAATCTTTTCCAGTTATGTCAGATCATTGAAAATATGTTTAAGGGCCAGGTGCTCCCTGAAAAAAACATATAGAAAATGCTAACAATTGTGATGATTACTGTAAAGCATGGTGCCATTTGTGACTATTATTGGAGATTTTTAGAAAAATGTATCTAGGCTGAAGTAATTAACAGGGCTAAAATCATATTCAAGACTGAATTCAAATGTTGTTTATGTTAAATGTTTTAAATATATACATTTACTCATTGAAGCAGGCACATTAAAAATGATTTGACAGCATAATTAATAAATGGATGGAAGGGGATTCCCTTACTATTGGATGTACCGGTTGGATTGCTAGACAGTATAATTCAGCAGCATCTTTGGGACACACAGGTTCACCCTTCTATTTTAAATGATAATATAATATAATAATAATATAAATAATAAATTATATTCCCAACGCCTCTCATAAAGTGCATTAACTGCTTCATAAAAGTTAACTGCTGTAAGACACTTCCATGGTCATGGATCAATACAATGATTCTGGTTCCTGAAAATTAAATTGAATAATATTGACAAAGGATGCCTGAAATCACATAAAATACCAACCTCTCAAAACATTTGAGAGCGCATTTTTCCCTTCTTTTTTATTTTTAAGGTCATCTGCCCAGTGCCTGAAAAGGTTGCTGATGCCTGGCCAATTATGTCCTATGCTTTTACTAGTTTGATGTCGGATTATTTTACCACAGATGAGTTTGAAGCAGAGAGTTGAATGGAAGCAATGGAAGGAGAGGCATAGAATGAAAAAGTGAAGATGACAGGCTCAGTGATGAAGCCCAACTCCTGTGGAGTAGCTGTTGCCACCTTGATCTTTTGGGTGCTCCACCCCTCTTGCTGCTTGTCTAACCTGTTTCACGGATAGGATACGGCAGGATTGCTAGCTAAGACTGGAATGGGAGAGTAGCCAACTCACTGCAGGACAACTTACCATGGCCAACTCGCCATGGGACAACTTGATGAGGGACAATTTAACAATTCCATTTCTTTATTTAAAATAAATACAAAATATTTTACCAATTTGCATTTCATTTTGTCCCTTCTTTTGCATTCTTTCTTTAATTTTTCTATTTCTTTGATATTAGTGTAACTCTTGTCCCACAGCAAGTTGTTTTGCTGTGAATTGTTCCATAGTGAATTGGGTGCAGCGATTTGGTGGAAAGTTCGCCATAGCAAATTGTCACAGACCCATCTAAGATATTCAGTTGGATTCTGATAGCTTTTTCATACTGAGAGGCAAGAGTGGGTAGAAGGGAGAGGAAAGAAGGCTAAATGTGTAAAAAAATGTAATACAGGTAGTTAAGAGAATGTAAAATGGCTTTTTGCATCTCCAAATTTTGGGTATCACCAACTAGAGAAATGTAATATCATCCCAGAAATCCTAGAATAAATTTCTGAAAATGAAATAGAATAACTACAATCTAAAAATATTCTAATCATATTAAGAAGTTACATTACATAAAGTAGCCATGGAATAGCAGCAACTCATCAATGGATCAGAGTCGTATATTCTGATTTTTAAAAATAGATATTTTTAACAAAACATTGAAGAAAATTGCTGAAGCCAGTAAGAATAGATACTGAAAATGCTTGGGTCTAGATTGTATTGAAAAGGATAGAATAATTTTCTAATTGCCTTGAATTCTCAATTGCTTATTTTGCTCAGGGTAAAAATAATTTTAAAGACAGAAGACATTATGTTTGTATTGCCAGATGAATCACATTTTTTTGATAAAAGAACCATTCCAGAATATTTTTTTCTCTTCTTCATTTCTATCATCTCTTCATACTGCTAACTTGGAACACACTACAAGTTTGATGTGCATTCTCTAGCCAAACCTACTAATATGCTTTTGCACTGATTCCTGTGATATGCTCTGATTCAGCTTAGTGAAGCATAAATGTTTCACAGTGGATTATAAAGTGCTACTATACCTGACTGCATTTCAGATTAGAACTAGAAAAACATGGGTTCAAATTCTCACAGATCCCAAAAAAAATCAAGGGCTGATTTGGACCATAACCTCGCCTTTCCCTATGCAGGGTATTTTATAAGTGGATTGTAACTTCCAGAAGTGTCAGCAAAGGCCATACTGCTTAGAAAGTTATGGAAATTAGTTCACAGTTCAGAAGATGATCATGCTTGAGGAAATTTGGTCTAATGCAGAGGATATTGTAAGGGTAAAATACCCTGGTTGCATGCAAATGAACTTTTTATTTTAGGATTTCTTAACAATGGAAATTATTCTCTACCTCTTCTTACTAGAATTTTAAATATTTGTGAGAAGGCTATTTCAATTCGAAAGGCCCTTTTGTCATCCCTGTTTCACTGATGAGATTGTTATTTTCTGCTCATAATATAAAGAAGCAAATGGGATTTTTTGTTTTCATAATTTTGAAAAAAATGGCATATTTCTCAGCTCACCCATCCATTTCTGTTGTTTTTGTATATTTTATGTTGCCTACTTTCTCGCCATCCCCACCTTGGGACTCCTTCTCCACATCATTACCTTGCAGTGACTCCTTCTGGGAGAGGTGGAAATTTGAACAGCTACAGAGTTCCCTTATTGCTGATGGCAGTCAGTGTCCAGTCCCAGGTCAGTGTATGTTGAAGGAAGCCGGTGGGGCCATCCTCCTTTCTCATCTAACTGCTTAAATCTGAAGGCTGTCTTTTGGCTCAGAGTTGTAGGAATTCGTGAGGATTCGACAATGGCCAACATTTTCAGCGTTAAACCTCAAATCTGCTGCACCATTTCCACAGCCTTCTGCTGTGGTAGAATTGTTCCTTGAATGAAAGGGGGGTTGTTTTCAATGCCCTACAATTTGCTGATCTTGGTGCTTTGTTTGTTCCATAGGCAATCTCTCAGGCGTGGTTCTGAGCATTAATTCCAGAGAAATGCACAGTGACCTGATAAGCTGATACAACTCAACCTGTATTCAAGAATCTTCTACTGGGGGTCCCTTCTTTCCTCTCTGAAGAATTCACTGCTAATGGGAAGGAGATTTTCTCGAAGATACAACAGCCATGCGTTACTTGGAAAGCACGATAATACGCTTTGTGTTCATGGCTGCTGACATCAGACTAAGATAGCAGATCTGTAGCCCTAGGCATGTTTGCAACCACTTTGTCTGTCTCTGGGTCCCTTGGCTTATTTATGTTCACGCAATCAAACTCATTTCAGACTATGTTCACTATGGTGACATCAGGCTGCCATTCTTAAGGCATGAGGGTTAGTTTTAAAATAGTCGAAACAGAAATGGGTGAATATTTGGGATTTTTTTCAACAAGTTGAGACTGATATGGTAAATTTCAGAAGGGATGCATTGAAGAGACAGGGTGACCAGTCATTGGCATAACTCTTCAGGTCCACTGGGGATCTAGATAACATCTTCCTTCTGTTTCAGAATATAAAAACGGAAGCTGATGTTAGAAAATGAGTAGAAGCTTTTTGTAATATATCACCAAAAGAAGTATTCAGCTTCATTTTGCTTCCAAGTCAGGTTTTTCCTAGTCTTGACACCCCCATCTTTTTGTCCACTAGACTGTCTGTTCGTTTGCAACCAACACCATTGAGCAGCTTGGGCTGCCTTACCCTTTCTTTAGTTTCCAGAACAGCAAGTGTAATTACTTTTTAAAATTTCAGTAGTCTTTTTTTGTATCTTTTTACGCTTTCTATTTTTATAGCTATAGAAGCATTCTTATCTCAGGATAACGCTGTCAAAGCAGCCTATTTCAAATTTGCTATGTTATTCTTTTTTCCTTTTTCTACTTTGGGGCTGAACAAACTAAAAATATCACTGCCTTGGATGTGTTTGACAATCTGGTGAATCAAATTTAATTAATTCCATTTAAATAATTGCACTTTTCCAATTTCATCCTAAACATCATGCTTCATTTTTCAGACTGGAACTAAGTGAAGTCTTAGGCAGGAAATAATTTCTGTTGTTATTTAGAAGAACTGCAAGTTTAATTGTGAATATGCTTGTTTCACCTCAGTATCTTTATGGAGTAAAAAGTGCAGTCAGACTGGTGGTACTTGCTCAAAGAAGATAGATGTAGAAACTAGCCACAAATAGTCTAGAAAAAATACCCACATATGTGCACATTTAGAAAGTGTTTCCGAATATCAGTGAACAATCCTTACAAATCACTTGTGGTGCACTTATTGTATGTATTGTTACATGACTGTGTCTCCAAGATGCCAATGAATTCTTTCCACCGAAGGCACATTCCATTTTGTGTTGATGTATTTCGCTCTCATGCATGCACAAAAGCAATCACTGCAGTACCATGTCAAGCACAATGCATTCAGGAACTGATCATTCCAGCAGATATAATGCTGCTGGAAATGAATGGCAACATTTATTTGCCACTTGCTCAGGATCTCTCTGTCTGTCTATGCAGCAGAGCTCCTAATGGCCTGCATATTTTCTTATAAAAGAGCAACAACTCCCCACTGCCTTACTTGTACAGAGAATAATTGCAGTTGTAAAAATATGGAAGTCTAAATGTTAAAAGCAAAAAGGGGGGTTCCTCATAAAATATTTTTATGTTAGGGATTAAGGGATTTTTATGTTTGGGATTAAGAACTCTTCGTTTTACTGTTTATGGTATTGCTGGTACTGAATTTTTTTAAAAATCCACATTTTTTGTGATGAAAAATTACTGATCCACATTCATTTGAAAACATGTTTAAAAAGTAACCCTAGCAATGCAACAAGATCACAAATCTAGACTCCATGTTTTTACAAATCAATGAATGATTAGCAGTAAAAAGTATACATGTACTGATCACAGCATGAACACCTAATTTTGTTATTTTCCTAAAGTGAAAACCTTGTTTTCTAGCTCTGCTCTTCCCCAACTGGAGATAGAATTAAATGAAGGGTGATCTTTGAGGTGTTTTACTTTATTGCTGTATTGCTATTCAGCAAACTTAGAATATCCCCAAATTCACACTTTCTGTTTCCTTGTTTGAGATAATGTCTCTTTTAAGGTGGGGCACTACGGTACACTACTGCATATTATTTGTGGTTACTGTAGATAGAGCTATAAGTTGTTACAAGCTTTACTGGAAGGAGCAGGTTCATCTACACAAATTACTGTTTTCATATTGCCAACTTTGACTGAAACAGGTGTTATTCACATCAATATCTTCTGGACCCTATGCATGTATTCTACTCCTACGATCTCTGGTTTTAATGTTTCTCTAGCGGTGTTCATCCTCTCCTTCTCCCAATAGCGAGATTTTTGTTTCTGCAAATAAAAAGAGCAGGTCGGGATCTAGCCACTGCAAAGAAATTTTAGTCCAAATCATTTGATACAACAACTGCTTTGCTCTGTAAAATGCAATGGCAGTATTTTTAAGGCAACTTGCTTTCATTTTCATTTGGAAAACTGCTGGTTTACAACTTTGGTTGAGCCAACAAACAAATATTGGTAATTGTGTTTCTACTTCTAAAAATAAATAGAAGCAATACCAGTCATAGGAATTTTTATAGAATAAAAAGACTGGATTCTTTAATATTTTCTAGCCTTAGATGCAGGTATCTCTTATATTGGCAGATTAGTTCTTGAGATAAATGTTGTTGCATCATTTGTAAGAAAACCACTTTGTACAGCATTTGTATAATTGAAATAGACTGAAACAAAAGAAGCCAATTTGGTTGCAAGAGTAGGATATTTTTGTGACACTGAGAGTAGCGAGTCAAAAGTGGACTTGTCTTCAAAAGCAATAAATTTCACTGAATGCCAGCATTTTAAAATGTGGAGAAACAAAACTGAATGGAAAGAAACTTTTATTTTTCCTGCTGGCTGCTTTCTCATGCAGTTCTTTCCCTGCCCAGCTATTTACCATAGGTATATACTGTATTTCTTCCTGCCAGGAATGCTTTCCATTAAAGCTTTCCATGGATATTACAAACCATGCTCTTTTTTGGGGTCACACCTCAATATATAAAATCTAGTTTACCTTTTATTAAGAGCCAATGTAGATCTACAAATAGCAAGTTGCATCCTTGTTATCCCAAAACAATTTTTTTCCTTTGTTCCCAAGTCTGCAGAAGGATTACATCACTGATGCCACATAATGAAAATACACTACATCACACTGTACTAGATGGACAGACAGATAGACATTATATTTCCAGAGATAGTCCACCCATGCAACATAAATAGATTATATCCACGGGTTTATCCACCCATGCAACATAAATAGATTATAGAAAAACAGATGAAAGTAAATGTAACATCAGAGTGATCTGGCTGTCACATTTCACCCCGTTGATTGCCAGGGCTGATTCGGTTGATGTGGCTGGTTAGGCAGATGTCCCCTTCCTCCCTTACACTGCTCCATGTGTATCTCTCAGCCTACACACTTGCTAGAAGAGGATGACCATTCCAGATAGCGGGAGTGATGATGAAAGTACGAGGGCTATCCACAAAATAGATTACGTTTTGTGATAGAAAAAAAACAAAGTGTAGGAAAAAAAATATTATTATATACACTTGAAAGTGACACTTAAATACTACTTTTCAACATCTTCACCGAACAAATTGAGGCACTTATCATAGCGGGTGAACAAGCTTTGGAATTCATTGCCATAAAATTCAGCTTGCCTTGAGATTTGAGGCCAGTCAGTCAGGCCCGCCCGCAGTTCCGCGTCGTCCTCAAAGCGTTGTGTTCCAAGCCAGGTCTTCATCCTCGGAAACAAGTGGTAGTCGCTTGGTGCAAGATTGGGGCTGTTGGCGGATGAGGAAAAATCTCCCACTTGAGAAGCATCAGGACTTCTAGAGTGCGATTTGCTGTGTGTGGTCGGGCATTGTCATGCAAAAACAAAATTTTTGAGCTTAACTTTCCTCTACACTTGTCTCTAATTGGTTTTCTTAGTTTTCTGCAACGTTTTACAATGCCTCACAGAGTTTATTGTTGCACCATGTTCCAGAAAATCGATAAGAAGCACACCTTGCCTATCCCAAAAAACAGTCGCCATAATCTTCCTTGCAGAGAACGTTTACAAACATTTTCTTGGGTTTTTGAGGGAATTTGTGTGCCTCCACTCCATAGACGCCAATTGGTCTCACTGTTCATATGTTTGATTCAAGTCTCATCTCTCAGTTACGATTCGATCAAGAAATGAATCTCCATCTTTGTCGTAAGATACAGAAATGTCAATGATGCGGCCATATGCTGACTCTTGTGGTTTTCTGTCAGGATTTTTAGCACCCATCTTGCACAAAATTGTGGTAGCCAAGCTTTTATTTAACAATTTCAGGTAACAAACTGAGTGAAATTTGTGGAAAAGAAAGCGAAATGCCGTGACTGTGAAACGCTGGTTTTCACCAATCTTGTCATTGACTTTTGCGACCAGTTCATCAGTCACAATGCTCGGACGTCCATTTCGCTGTTCATCATGAACATTTAGTTTCGTCCATTTAAACTTAGTGCACCATTGGCGCACTCCACCTTCAGTGATGATGTTGTCCCTTGTACACTTCACACAGTTGCCGAAAAATTTCAATCGGTTTATGGTTTTTTGCCAACAAAAACCTTATCACTGATTGCACATCACAACTTGTGGGATTTTCAATTGCAGCACACATTTCAAATGTTTACTGTGAAATAATGGGCAACGATACAAACCTCCCACTAACACAACTAGATGCAGACTAAGCGGTGGATGCACAGACCAAAGATGGCCGTGCTAGCTCCGCCACTTCTTGCTACAGACGAAAATGTAATCTATTTTGTGGATAGCCCTCATATATGCCAGGCCATATGTTACATTCCAAATTTCCTTTGGTAGTGGGTGATAAAAGACTCTTGGAGGAGAGAAACTTAAATGTGCCTCATTGCAGTAAATGGGGGAGGGGCAGGTAACTTAAGCTTACGTCAGGGAATTGATTAGATAGGATCCAGATTCCCATAGGAGATATGCCTTCCTTGACTTTCTGTGGTTTTCAACTGTTCAATAGGGCAGTGAAATTTCTGAGCATGAAGCATTGTCTTCCTTACCAGCCTCCCTAAACAAGTTAAAAGGAAGACCATCTAGGCCACAGGGAAACCTGGGGTCTCTTCTGGGTGCATGTTGGACAATATGAGCCAGAAGGCTTTGAAATTTCAAAAGTATTTCAGGAGGCTACCCAAAAAGTAGGTGAAAATTACATTGATGAAGTTCAGCCTTTTGTTGATGAATTTTAATGGTAGGATCTTGAAGTGATATTGGAGGCTAATAATGCACACCCATTGAGTACAATGAAGACAAAGATTGATGCTCTTGCATCTATTTCTTTTTTGTTTGCTAGGATCAAGTGTGGGCATTGCATCCCCTAACCAATCATCTTGTTCTTGGTGATATTGTGGTTTTGTGAAGGCCTTCTAGAGAGAAAATTCCATGTAAGAGTTTGCAGGTACATAAATTATGCACAGTCTGATAAATTCAGGGTTAGTTATAGTTTAAATGCATGAGTATGTCATTTTGGATAAAATGGATAATTTTTTTGATGAAAAATTGTGCTTTGAATGGATGGTGGAAATTGAACATTAAGTGGTTAAAAACTAGGGATAAAAGGAGAAAGAGCAGATAATTTAAGAAAACTGGTAAATTGAAACAAGTCTCCATAAATGGGCTTTTAAGGGCCATTGATTATAGTGGGAGATATAAGTATATATTTTTCAACGTTATGAGGAGACATTGATGCCACTTAAAACCACTTCAGTCAAATTATACTTTATATTAAATATAACCCTGTGATTACACAATCAATAAGTGAAATGGGTTATGTGCAGCGAGAGTGCACTGAAGACTCTAATTCATTAGTGCTGCAACTTTAAAATTTTAGAAAATAAGAAAGAAATTATATATGTAATATAAAAACACATTTTTCATATATTGCTGCAATTAAAATGGTTATACTTTGCTATATATAAACACAAAATAGATTTACATGAAGAATATTATAAACAAATAAATAATGTACACGAATACAATAGTATATCATTGAAACTATGTGTACATAAATTATATCTGAAATGAAATCAACGAGTCTATATATTTCTGTAGAGGCAAATACATGAACAACATCAGAGGTATCAAACTTGAGTTCATTGAGGACTGCATCAGGGTTGTGTTTGACTTTGGGGGCCAGGGTGGGTGTGGTGGTGGGAGCATGGCCAGCACTTGTGTCAGGGGGGCGCTTGTGGCTGCGATGGCCTCCTACAACCTTCTGCCAGTGAAAACAGAGCCCAAGGGGCCCACGCCTGGCCCTCGCGAGCTCTGTTTTCAGCTGAGACTGCCTCCTGCAACCCTCTGCCAGTGAAGAGCTTGTGGTCCATCACATGTGGTCCTACCAAGCTCCATTTTTACTAGCAGATGCACCACGGGCCAGTCCTTTGCTATTTCCAGGGCGGCCTCGCAGGCCAGATCTAAGGGCCTTGAGTTTGACACCCTTGAACTACATGAATAAATAAGAGAACAGAAAACTTCTCCATGTCATAAGTAACCTAAAATTACTACTGCTTACAATACAGACAAGTACTGTAATATTCCACATAATTGAAACCCAAATTGACATACAGTACGTATTTTAATTTTTGTCAAGTTTTTATTTTATATTGCTTATACATATCAGTGTGATCCCTGGGTACCATACATTTAGTACAGAAAAACAATGTTATAACTCATACTTATTACATTTCATTTTCTTTGTTTCATGTTGTATAAACATATCTATACTACCACCATTCAATTTCTAAACCTCCCTCTTGTTATTACATATATCTTGTTATATTAAAATATGTATATTCCCCTCTTATTTCTATTTTTTCATCATTGGTTCAATTAAACATAAATAACATTTATTTCCACCATTATTTATTACCCCATCATATTTAATATTTTAAAATTACTCATTTTTCCACCATGCTTTCAATATCCCAAATATCCAATACTACTAATCAACCCAAATATTAACAGTATTCAATCGATCCCGGGATTACATCTCCAACTCCCCACAATTTCTAATCCTTAAAAATTTGAAATTTACAATATATTTAACACACTATTAATATTAATAATACAATTAAATTCCCTAATCCTAAACTTCCACTTTCTACCCTTAACTTATTTTTAAATATAGCAAATTCTATTTGTCTATTAGTATATATGCTACTATTTTCCCTATTTATATTTTCTACTTTTCCATTTTACTAATGCATTTTATTGTTATCTATCATCTCTTGGTCTCTTTGGAATTCCATCACCTGTTAACTTTTTAATCACCTTTTTCTTTCTCTCTCTTGGAAACATATAGTTTTTTGTAATGTTTTTATACCCACTAAATATTCCTTTCAAGTTGCCCTTTATCTCTTTCTGCTGCATCTTTTGAACACCCATCCATAAGTCATTCTGTTTTTTGAAGATTTTTTTTGTCCTCTGGACTTTTTTTAAAGTTGGATAAGTTGGAATCAAATAGATAATATCTTAGGATAACATCTTATCTCTGGACTTTTTTTAAAGTCCAGAGATAAGATATTATCCTAAGATATTATCTACTTGATTCCAACTTGTCATTCCCTT
The DNA here is from genome assembly GCA_004320025.1 of Laticauda laticaudata. Lineage (NCBI taxonomy): Eukaryota > Metazoa > Chordata > Lepidosauria > Squamata > Elapidae > Laticauda > Laticauda laticaudata. The sequence goes on from BHFT01001751.1 coordinate 51,094, forward strand.
CTCTCCATTATCTTTATTTTCTTGCATCTCATTTTGATTTTATTCTTCCACTGCTTCTTCTAATTTCTCATCTATTTCCTGAATATTTTGTTACTCTTTTTCCCCCAATTGTTGCAGGCCTTCTACACTAATTTCTTTATCTTTAGACAATCCCCTTGTCTCCTTATTGTTCTTTATAGTTTCATGGATATTTTAAAGCATCAAACTTATTTCTTCGTATCCCTCTATTATCCCCTGATAATCCATTTTATTATAATTCAGTAAAAATACTCAAGAAACCCCTATGATTCCAACAAGTCAATATTTAAACACTCCCACAGATCCAGTTATCAATAAAACTTAATCATTCATATAGTTATGTCTCCAAATCCCCTAAGTTTATAATGTTTAAAAATTGTTAGTATTTTATAGTCTTTTAATTTTCCAATTATTGGCTTCCCAATTGTCCAAATATTAAAGTCTTATTTAATTTTCCTTCTTTTCCCTTTTCTTCTATTCCTTTTCTTCTTTAACTTTGTGTTATGTTCTGTCAAATTGTATTAATAGTCCAAATCTAAATTAATCCACTGTGTTTTCTCCAATCTTTCAAGTCCTCAGTCCAATAACCAGTTTTGATAGTATATAATTATCAACAATTTAGTTCATCTTTAAAATCTCCAAAAAGGAGGTGAAACTCACTTCATAATTTAAAATATCCAAATCACCTTCTGAGATAGATTCAAGGTCAGACCGCTTTCCTGGCTTTGTTGACTTTCTATTATGTGTATTAGATGTTCCTGCACTTTCACTAGGAGATTTCACGCTCTTCTCAGTGAGATCTCAGTGCTGTTCTTCTTCCAGTAGATGGCACTCCTTCCAATTTCCAGCATTAGACAGTATGTCAAAAATAGCTGATTTCCTGATAAATCCAGGGAGTTTAAGAATACAAATATGAAAGACAGTTCCTCCCAAAGATCACCTTTCAAGTTATTCGGCTATTTTCCAAGTTCTCTATATTTTAAAGCTTTCTTTAAGCATTCTTTCCTAAAATAGCATTGTTTTTTAAATGAGTAATTCCAGCATTTCAGAAGTGCTGGGTCACTGCTATTTTTAAAAGTAGTTGTGAACCTCTCTTTCCCTGGATATTCTTTTGGGTTTAAAATTTGAATAAGGCTCACCCAGTTCACTAAAGTCTGCTCCTGCATTGTGCTTAGATAGTCATCATCTCTTCCAGCTTTGTGGCAGTCATCTTAGCTGCCTCTTCTTGCCATGGCATAAAGAAGGGAAAAAGCTCCGGGATTTGACAGGAGATTGTGATCTCTCCTGCGACCCCACAGAGCACCCCTTCTTAGCTTCACCACCCCTACAGGGCGGCTTTGGCTCCTTTCAGAGCCCACAAACACAGAGAAAACGAGCATTGGAACGGAGATGACCATTCTCTATGATTGGTGTCACTGGGACACTTTTCATAGTATGTATTTTATTATGTGGCAAAATCTGAATTATATCATATCCAGTGAGTCATATTTGATAATCAAGATAATTATTTTCATTAAAAGACTTCACTGTTGGATACCCTTCAGACCCAGAATGTAGAGTGTACTTTCAACATTAGATGTTGCTTTTCAGAGCTCTTCCTCACACTAAACTCAAGGATTATCTACCAGTCTTTGATTCATAGAAAACTATATTGACATGAAAATGTCCAGCCTTTGAAAAGCCTAAGGCCCCAGTTTCCCAGGTCCACCTAAAGAAACTTGAGACCCTCAGGAAGGAAAAAGAAGCTAGAAATTTTAGGATCTTGCATTGCACCCACCTTTACTGCTAATGCTTGTGAAAGTTCACAGGTTAAATATTGTGTATGTCACTATGTAATGAGACACTTCAAATATGTCACTTCTGTTGGGGCCCTGCAAGGGTGTGAAGTACCAAACAACCCAAGGTGGCCGCCACAACTTCTTGATCAAAGCCCTACCCCCATTTGTTCACATATTTACAAAGTGGGATAGCTTCAGTCATAGAACATAGAATAAAGGTTGGAAGAGGCCTTGCTAGTTCAAACCCCTGCTCAAGTAGATTGGTTTGTAGTTTCCTGAGTCCATGTTTTTCTCTTTTTGAAGATTGGAACTACATCAGCTCTTTTTTCAGCCTTCTGGTAGTTCCCCAGTGCTCCAAACTCTGAAAAATTTTGTTCAGTGGTTCTGAGATCACATCTGCCAGCTCCTTTAGAATTCTCGGATGTAATCCATCTGGTCCTGACAATATGAACTCGCCTAGAGTGGATAAGTGTTTTCTTACCACTTTCTTGCTTATTTTAACTTGCATTCCTATTCTGTCTTCTACAGTATTGCTTTTGATAAGTTGGATTATTTTTTCCTTTTGTGCTTTTCTTCCTGCTATCTGGCACTTCCTTGCCATTTCTCCCATTAGTGGATCAAACGTTTTCTTGATTTTTTTCTTGTATTTTACATGTTGAAATCATCTTTAAAAATTATTAGCTTTCCTGACGTCATCCTTTCAGATTCGGGCTCTTTGCTGATATTTTGTTTTAATTATGTGTCCCTCTTTTCATTTCTTATACTTGGCCTTTTGGTCTCTCAGTTTAACAGGGAGTTTTTTCATGCAATCATGCTGGTTTCATCTTGTTTTTGTTTCTCAATGGTATTGTGTTAGACTGAGCTTTTCTCATCCCATTTTTCAGTTTCCTAGAGTTGTTTTCCCCTTTAAGATTTCCATTCAAGAAAGTGTTCCTAAGATCTCTCTAAGTTTGTTATGATTTTTGGTATCCACCTACACAGCTGCTGATGCCCCTCCCTCTATCCTGCTGTGAGGAAATAATTTGACTTCACTGGCATTAATAGAATATTCACATTCAGTTAGGAGTTGCTTTTTTATTTTTTTGCAGATGATTTTCAGGGACATTTCCTTTTGCAATGTTCTCCAATATTCTCCAGAAGCCTAAGAGAATAGCCAAGTAGAGGTTTAGCATTTCAAGGCAGCCAAGGCCCATACAGCCCTGCTTCTTTCATAACGAAAATTTTCCTTTGTTCTTTGGTGCAGTTATAACACCAATATCCATTTCTCTCTGTTGTAGATTCTGTCTGTTAACCATTTAGAAACAAGCTTGTAAGAAAGTCCTTGGTCCTCTGGTAAACCTCTGATTTTTCCAAAAGTTTTGAAAATTGAGCAATCTAATAACAATGGGTGTGGATAAGTGTGGACTTAAGTATCTTGTTATGTAATTTTATTCCATTAATTTCGGTAGGACTGAGGCACACCTATTTTGCAGAGGATTGTATGTACTGTATATGCATATTTTGGATACTGGTAATCCTTAGGAATGAGATGGGTGTATTTCTATGTTTTGTTGTGTTAAAATGTATTCCCACAAGCCTTGGGAAACTATGCAGGATAAATTATCTTTCTGAAATGAACCAGGTAGTGGTTTCCAAAATTTAAATATACAAAAATATTGCCATGGGAATTACAATACACTATTCCATTTTGCTGGTCTTCATTGGTACTCAGGAAGGGCTTTTCTATGGGTTTTGTTTCTTGAAACAACAATTCTTATGGGTTATCTTTGACTCCCAGTGGGAAAATTTCCAGCAAAAACTTAAGTGATGTTCTAATTTTGGTTTTGATACTTGTGGGTCTTGCCAATATTAGTGCTATTGTTTTTCTGTTCTGCTTATAAACCTTCCTTATTCTGAAGATTTGGGTTGGCAATACCTAAAGACTTAATTTTATCTATTCTCTCTGGATCACTTTTTGATTCAAAGTTTTGAAGCTTATATTCTATTGGTCTGCAGGAATGTGAATTCCTTATTTTGGGAATGCTGTGATATTTGAATTTGGAACTTGAGTTTGGAATTTGAGTTCAGTTGAGCTTTAAAATGAACATGCTCAAATATATATAGAGCAGGGGTGTCAAACTTGATTTAATTGAGGTGCTGCATTAGGATTGTGTTTGACCTTGGGGAGCTGGAAGGGCCTGGCCAGGGAGCCTGGCCAGCATGAAGTCACTCGTGTCAGGAGACACCTGTGGTGGCCCGAGTGCTCTGCCAGCAAAAACCAGCTGTGGGCTGTTTCCAGGGCAGCCCCACGGACCAGATCTAAGAACTCCATGGGCTGGATCCGGTCCCCGGATATAGAGACTCTGAACTTTGATTTCTTTTTTTAACCTGAAAATAAGGATGCAAAGCAAATGCTCTCAAGGTGCTCCTTGTAACTTGTTCTATTAGTGCATTCTGTTCCATAGAGGACATGGAGACAAACATGTAAAGCACATTGTAGTGCACTAGTCTCAGACTTTTGAAAGAAGGCTGTCAGTTTCTTATTTGTTGTTTTTTAAGGTATATTCCTCCCTTCTGAAATGAAATTGAAGGGTGAAGGTATGGCAACAGCCCATTGATTTTCTTTATAAATACTGCTCTCTCCTAGAGTTTGGAATTAGTCAAGAGGCTAGATAGTTAACTGAAGGTAGATAGGTGCCTAGAAGCCTATACTGTAGATTGAGGGGGTACTGCATGTATGGGGCTTGATTCTCTTTGAAAGAGCAGGCAGATAGCTTAAGAGTTTTTCTTGATTCAGCTTTATCACTTCAGGTTTTGTTGGCCTCCAAGTTCACCAGCTGCAAATGTTGATGAGCAAGTCATCCAGCTACATTGGTCCCTGCTTGGATAATCTCCCAGTGTGTCATTGAAACACAGAGCGAGGTGCTGTCCAGTTTTACTGAGCTGCATTTCCCAACATAGCCAATGGAGATGAATGCTGAAAGTTGTCCGTAACTTCTGGAAATAAGCAAGTGTCCCACCCTTAGTTGCATGTGCTGCAATTAGCCTTGAAGAGGAGCCAAGAGTTTCAACTAGAACAGAATGGACTTGGTGGACAGTCCAGCCAGATTGAATTGCATGAGATCAGTCTGGAGGGAGCTGTGCCAGATGTTTCATGACTCCAGGCCCAGTTCAAGGTCTGATTTTAAAAGTGCCTTAAAAAAAACAGAAAAGGCCATTTTGGACCCAAATGCTTGAAGGAAAACACATTTTCCCATACCAGGCAGTTTGTGTCCAAAACCAATCAAGGAGTGATAATGGTGGATCTCACATAAAAAATACCTTTTGAGATTTCTGCCATTTCATCTCTAAAAATGTGTATCCAAAGTTGTTGGGGTTTTTTTGTACAAAGTCATTCAGCATGGTTTGAATTTAGATTTCCTGCAGACTGACATTAATTTGATGGAGTTACACTAAAGTGATCATTTGCAAGAAATGTTTTTAATATGCACAACCATCGCTATATGGTAGGGATCTCAAATGTAAATGGTGAGGAGTGGTGATTTAGGACTGCAATCGAGTGGGATTCTACAGGTTTGCACCTATTCACTAGAACCAGTTGTTAACATTCTGAGCAGTTTGGAGAACCGGTTGCTAGAAGAAATTACTGGGCTAATCCTGGAAGGAAGGCAGGAAGGAAACATTCTGGTGTTGCTTACAGAAATTGCCTCTCTGTTAATCCTTATTACATTCTTGGCGGGACGAGACTTCCTGTCTCAGGAACCTCTCTGGAGTTTTTTTCCCCTCCTTTGCTGGTACTTTGCTTGTGTGAAGTGACCATTCAAAGTTACAATGGCACTGCACTGAAAAGTGTCTTATGACCGTTTTTCATACTTACAACTGTTGCAGCATCCCCACAGTCATGAGAGGCCAGGCAAAGAGATGCATGCCTCAATGTGAGTGATATTGAGTTGGCCACACCCAGCCAATAATATGACCACCAAGCCATGTCCACCCAGTCACATGTCCACCAAGCCACACCCACCACTTAAGCCATGCCCACAGAACCAGTTGTTAAAATTTTTGAATCCCACCCGATTGCAATGTTGAAGCATTTTTATGCATTGATACAAAGTCCCTAGTGAGTCATAAATGAAGAAAATGAAGAGTATCGTAGGAGGCTACTTAACAGAAATGAATGTAATAATGACTATTTTACTGCAAAACTGAGGTATACGCAAACCACTGCTAACAAAAACTGGTTTATGATTTATGGTTTATGATGGACTCGACTGTCCCATATTCCAATTGTGACAGGATCTCTCCATGGATTGAACTTGGGAAATAAAGCAAGCCAACATGCAAAAAAAAACCCCTGGTTTATGAGTTAGCTGGCAGCATTTTTTATTCATGAAAATATCAGTGTGATATTGATCTGTTGGTATTTTTTTCAAATTCATTTCTAAAATTAAATACTCTAGAAAACCATCCCAGAGCTGGTGAAATTATGTTCTTTCTCCTAACTCCTTGCTGAGAAGTTCTCTTTGGTCTGTTTTTTCATTTGCTTTTTTTCTTTCATAGCTCTGCTTGAGACATTTTTAGCAGAGAACTGTTCCAGTTTCCCTCCCATTCTTGCGGGGTCCTTGGTGCTGAGTTTGACTGTTTCCTTGCAGAGATTTCATTACCCAAACTGACGTTACACTGATGTTACCTAGTTTAGGAAATGAAATGTCTGCAAGAAAACAAAGCTCAGAGAGCTGCAAGGAACCCTCATTTCAACCCTGAACTACAAATATTCTGCCTCATAAAGAGATTCTCACAGCAGACTAAGCAGGCCTGGGCTTCCATCTCTGCTGCTTTCTCTTTTTCTCAGGTAGCCCCAATCTGCCAGCTTGTCCACCCAAGCAGAGTCTCTGCTATGCTGCTCTTGGAGCCCAGACGAACAGTGTCCAATGTCCCACAAGAGCATATGGAGATTCCAGCAGGTAGTGCAGCTTAGACTTATACCGCTCAGCTAAAAAGGCACGACTCTTGCCAGGACCTAGCAGTCTAGTCTTCTTCTGCAGGTTTCCATGATCAAGCTTTGTGGTATTTAGAGCCTCCACAGCAGGTTCTGACCAATTCTGGAGAACCAGTAGCAGAAATTTTGAGTAGTTCAGAGAACCGGCAAATGCCATGTCTGACTGGTCTCGCCCCCATCTATTCTCTGCCTCCCGAGTCCCAGCTGATTGGCTGGGTCTTCTTTTCTTGCCCCGCACAGGAGAACGAAGCTGGAAAGCAGGTCAGTGGGGTGGGGAGGGAATGGGATTTTGTGGTATCCTTCCTCTGCCACACCCGCCACACCATATCCGCCACGCCATGCCATGCCCACAGAACCGGTAGTAACAATTTTTGAATCCCACCACTGCTTCACAGTCTTGTTGCAGGCTGCCGAATGTGTCTTGGAGCATATAAGCTCAAGAATTGCAAGTTTGAGTTCTTTGTTACATGGCCTTTCTGTTCAGTTACTCTCTCCTGCCGTTTTGGGCAACTTGCCTTTATCTCAAGAGATTTGCATTAGACATCTGCTGCTGGGCTTAAACTTGCTCTGTATTTTATGACTGCCTCAAGATCTGAATGTTACCCCATCTGCCAAATGCAATCAACGGCATTATCTTCTCCTGACATGTCCTTTTGCTCTAGGGCTGTGGTATGTTTAGGCTCCATGTTGCCTTGTTCCTTTTGTAGTTCCCTTTTGCCTTCTATTAAATAAACCATGTTGATTCTTCCTAAATAAGTGTAGATTTATTTCCCCCTATTTTCTCAAAATTTATTAGTCAAATAGTTGAGAAATTCCATTCTTTTTTTTTTCAAAAGGTAGGAGTATTTGTTATTTGGCCTTGAGATTCCCACGTTTTTGAAAATGCAGTGATGTAATCTGACATGCACCCTTATTACCCACCACTTTAGCCATCTTAGTGTTCAGTGGAAATTTATTTTGTCACATAGAAGAACCAGATTGCACTTTACATAGTATTGTGTTTATTTATATGATGATTGCTGAAATGTGAATGTTTAGAAAGCAAACACTGAGCATGACAAACTTGGCGCCCTAGTGAATAAATACCACAATCCTAAGGAGATGCACATCATGTTTTATTCCCTATAGTAAACCGTTTCAGTAAAGAATCTATCTAAAAGTGTTAATAGGCCCTAAAATATGCAAGTCTGGCTTAGATATTATTTATTTAGGACATGAATTGGTAAGCCACCTGATGTATTTTCTGGATTTGATGGAATATGAAAACAATCTTGACACAAATTATAAAAAGAGTACAGTTGGTATAATAGTAAATCATTTCTTTTTGCCTTTATTTCCCCTAGATTTATAATACAGAATACACTTTCCTATTACTATTTTAGATAAGATTACCCAAATCTTGTTTCTATACAAGGGAAAACAAAAGATTCATAATTGTCAAAGATGGTGGATGAGATTTAGGAGTCTGTATATTTTTGTATATATGTAACAGATAAAATGTCAAATTTGTAGTGATGTGATCACATTGAAAAGCAGAAGCAAATGTTGAAATATACATTAACTACAGTTCAACTGTACAATCTAGGTAGGTGAATTAGGTCTTGCTACAGTTTTGATTTTATTTATAAGCTGTGGAATTCAGCTTAAGACTGTTCTGCTTTGAAATATGTAGCAATTAGTGTGTCCAAAGGAATGCACTTTTTCCAAGAAACTGTATTGCATTTTCTTCATTAAAATGCTTTGACACTTACTGACACTTTGTGGTTTCTTTTAAGACAGAAAGACAAGATGGGAGCTCAAGCTCTACTCCAAAGAACCCCTTTTCCCTTTCAGTAGATTTAACTGGACATTTATAATCCATTCCTCCATACAATTAAATCACCCCACCCCAGTTCTCAAGCTGTTCTTTAAATATGTGTGTCCATTTATATAAATATAAAATGCAATGGGGGGGTGGGTGTCGTCTATGGGGCACATCCCTCTAGCCATGGCAGAAATTTATCTTAGAACTATTTTTAGATAACTTTGGCTTTGTTACTTTACTTTTAGCCACTTGTTCCCAGCGCATGGTGGAGGCAGCTTAACATGAACCAAACTCTTCCAGTTTTAACATGTTGCAATCTGCCTTCTTTTGTCACTACATTTTCCTATGGACGCTATCTGGGATGCTCAGTGAATGTGGTTGATGATGAGTGAAGTATTCTCACCTTTGGCAACTTTAAGATGCGTCGACTTCAGCTCTCAGAATTCCCCATTCAGCCTTCTTCTGAATTCTGGGACTTGAAATCCACACATCTTTAAATTGTCATGGTGAAGAATCACTGCAGTAAATGCTATGATTTGCCCACTTCCTGCTGACCATTTGAAGCTGAGACTGTCTTCCCTCACCATTTCTTTTTGTTCCAAGAGAACCTGGAAACTCAACTAGCTCTGTAAGAACTGATCTGTCAGTGTGTACAGGTAAAATAGGGATGCAGTTCCAATGACCTCATGAATTTCCTTAGCCATGAAAACTATACCTATGCCTAGGAGTCCTATGTTGTCAGAGGAGCAGGCAGGTTGGAAACTATCAACAACAGACCAAAACTATTTTTTTAGACGCAGATGGAATCTAAACTTTGCCTACTTGGGACTATGATAGTTTATTAAATATATTTTTGCAACCAATTGCAAAAGGAAACAGCCATTCCCTAAGCAAAAACTCATCAGCCAGGAAGTTCCCCTCTTGTTCCCTGCCCTGTGCTACCCTCCTCTACATGTGCAATTTATTGCCCCAACTCTCCAATGCTTACTCTCACCCAATCCCACCCCACAGATTAGATTCCCTGTAATCTGTGTGGTTGGTCCATCCCTATTGTAGTATCTGGAATAGTGTGAAACATAATATGGAAGCACACATACAAACTGTTTAACCTGGAGATTACATGCAGGAAAATTGCTGCCTCCATACTACATAGAGAAGGCTGGGGGCGGGGGGGGGGGCGCATCTTCTTGGAACATATCAGGGGGACATTGCACAGGAGAAAGATACAATTCAGATATATCAGTGAAAGAAGAAAGAGGAAAAGCATAAAATACAAATCAAGAGTTTGAGGGACCATGTAGGTTTATGCTTGTCCAACTCACCCCACCCAAGTGGCGAGACCCTACACAACCATTTTGACTAAATGCAGTCCACATCTCTTCTTGAAAGTACTTCAAGGGATGGCCTCCACAACTTATTCTGAGGGCATGCTGTTCCATTGGTTGCTGTTCTGTCAGAAAGTTTCTCATTTCCAGGTTAAATATCTCCTTGTTCAGTTTCCATCCATTTTCTTGTCTGGCCGACAGACCCTTTAGAAAATAGCTTGACCCCCTTCCTCTGTGGCAGCCCTATATTGGAAGACTGCTATCCATGTCTCCTTATTCCTTCCTTCACTAGACCTAGCCATGCCAGTTCTGTAAGTGTACTTCATATTTTTAGTCCAGCCCTTAATCATTCCTGGTTGCTCTTCTCTGGCACTTCTAGAGCAGCGGTCGTCAACCCGTTTGGGCCGTGAGAAAAATTTTGGTGGACTGCAAGAATCACCCAGATGCACCCCAACATTAATCCAGCGTGCAAAAAACAAGGCTTTGCGCCGCCCTTGCAGAATGCTCCCGGCAACTTGCTGTTAAATTGCATTTTCCTTTTTCCGACCATTCTGTTTTGCTGTGCTGGAGATTTAGATTAGCTCGGAAGAAGATTTGGTTGGATTCTTGCTTTTAGCTAGTCTTTGTAATCTTCAAGCTCCGCTTTTAAGCACAGCCGAACTCCCTTAGGACTGAGGTTTGCTTGCAAGCAAATATTGTAGACCATGCAAGCAAATTTTGAGACTGGAGTACCATGGCAGATAGATAGATTACTGAATGATTCTGTGAGCAACTCAATGCTGCCTGCCTGCTTTTCCTGATTTGGGTAAAAGTTGCTCTTTTTAAAATAAAAATTCAGTATTGACATGCATGGTGTGTTGAGAATTAATTTTTGAGTTTGCTTGCAAGCGAAATTTTATGTGGAAGACTGAACAAGCAATGCAGAATAGAATCTCTGAATTGAATTGTGTTCTGAGAGCAACTCCACTGTGCCTGCTTTGCCTGATTTTGGGTAATAAGTTGGTCTTTTTTTATAAAAAATCTCAACTTGTACGTAACTATGTGGCTTCATCCATGTTTGCAACTTTTGTAACTCAATTGCAACTATATATTGTTATGCATTTGATCATTGTATTCACTCGCGTATAATATTGAGCTGTCTCCTCAGTGACCTTTCTGGGCAGGACACGTAAAGGGAAAGGAGTTAAACATCTGTAGAAATAGCTTACTTACATTGTAATTAGTTTTGGTTTTAGCATGCAGCTTTGTAAAGCATGAAAATCCTGATTGAATTGGTAATCTTTCGATCTGTCTGACCTGGAATTTTGCTTATCTGAGCTAATTAAAATCATGTGTATTCTGTCTGACCTGGGCTTGACCTAGGCTCTGACTAAATCACCCTCTTTTGAAATAGCATAATAAAAGAGCGTGTATCCAGACATTCTGTGCACACTCATGCCCGAGAAAACTTCTCTCCTGTCGTTTCTCTTTCTCCTTTCATCTATCATGAGGTGCCATCTAATCGGGATACGCAGATACCGCAATTTTCGGTGACCCGACGTGAATTTCCCTAAGGGGGATAGCGTTCGACGCGCTCAATATCTTGCCCGCTGAGGGAGCTGTGCATCGGCCAGGCCTAAAGCGAATTGCACATCACTGGATCTGAAACACGTCTCGACTGTAAAGTAATGGCGGAAACTTTCTCACAAAGACAAGCTTGAAGGAATTGAGGGAGTTAGTCGCTTCTTCTTAATAAATTTATTCTGCTAATTTAAAGGGCTCGCCTGTAAAAATGAAACTATTGGCTACCTATTGGGATATGTGTGGCAACATTGTCCCAATTATCCAGAAAAGGGTCCTTAAAAATTTCTATTTGGCAAAAATTGTGATACTCCAAGCCCCCTCGTGCACCTATTGGCATTTGTCACTTGAGGATAAATTTATGGAGGCCTTTAAAGTCCATATAAATAGAGCAGAGAATGTATTTGAATCTCTCCACAATTATGATAACTTTCTTGTCTTCACCTCTGGCTTCCCAATGATCATAAATCATTACGGGAGTCTCTCCATACCAATCACTTTTTAATGTAGAGCCCCGTGTCCTCACACCTCCGAGGTGGGGGGGGTGTTGTTAAAAGGCCATTCAACAACTTTTATGAAGGAGAAATGGATGAGGACACCCTTGCATGCGTCCCTCTCTTTATCCTATCATACAAGCTGCAATCCTCCAGCTCTCAGTATACCCAATGTATACAAAATGATAAAGGATAAAAGCAGCTGCAAGGAAATGTAAATTTCAATCTCGCTAAAGGCCCTCGATGCAAAAGGGCTATCATTGGGTAATAAGTGCAAGTCCAAAAGAATGAACAGCAGAATAACCCTGCAATCATCAAAATAACCTTTTTGAATCAGGATTTAAGGGCTGTGAATTCGGTCCCCTTTCAATGGGACGCTCCTGCAATGTGGTTCTTCCAAATCCTAAGAACATAATTCCTCAAGAGTATGACCTTATCATTATGATTTAAAGAACTTGTTTTTTCTCGCATTTCCATTACACCAGTTAGATAGAAAATTATTTGCTTTTACAGTACCACCTTTAAATAATCAGAGACCTACAAACGATATCAATGGAAAAGTTTACCGCAAGGCATTGTTAACAGTCAAACTATTGTAATATTGTGGATTTAGCCTTGCAACATACGGGACAAATATCCTCATTTTTAATTCTATCATTACATGGATGAATATTGGTAATCTGCACCTGGCCCAAAGAACGGTATAAAAAACTCTGCGTGCTGACCTCCATCTAGTAAAGCAGGTCTCACAATAGCCCAGAAAAGTACATCCAAACACCTTTCTATTTCGGTTACAAGTTACTGCTTCAGCTGCGTGTTCCTTCGCCTTCCTCCAACACTTCCCGAAACCCACAACTTGTGATCTTACAACAGTTCGCTAGGACCTAAATGGCACGTCCTTATTTGGGTTTGACACGGCTACATTGCTCTCTTTTTAATGCCTCACACATGGTAAAGCTCCGTCTGATGTTATCATTCTAAATAAAGAGCAGTTGCAGCATTAAGAAGCGGTTTCCATTCACTGCTACTACGACTGGGTGATCGAGGCTATAGAAATTGCCTTTATCAATTGTTTACTAAATACTGTTCCAGAGACAACAGCTGTTATTATGCAAAATTCATCAGACATAACAGGTTCTGCTTTTAGAATGGCTGCATTTGTCTCACACCCAAAGGAGCAACAATCACAGTAAAACCTTCTTGCATATTCCAGTTGATCTTTACGGTCGACAAAGATGTTAAACAACTCATGGGATGTGAGCCTGTTTCAATATTCACTCCTTGCTCACTGACCACGTGGGAAATGCTAGGTGTAATCAGAATAACTACAATACGCTTAGAAGATGGCCCAGGGCAATTTCTTGCCATTTACCAGCAGACCACGTTTCAATTTTCTTAAACTCTCCCTTTTGAATGGCAAATCCCCCTCTCAATATCTTCCATTAGTAGATGCACCTCGCTTTATGCAGATGGGGGAAAATGTATGTGCTTGTGCATGGTACAAGAGGGAGAGTGCAAAACTAAATCTCCCCTCCGCAATTTCTGCCCAACAGCAGAACTTGCTGCATTCTCTTATTGCAATTTAAACAGTTTTCAAAAAAGCTCTTTAATTTAATAGAGAGTTCTTATATCGTTTCTCAGATTTTGAAAAATATTATCAGCTATTTTATCTCCTAGCATATCTGTTCTTTGTTAAATTTGATGCTTCCTCTACAACAATGTATATAAATAGCCGTACGCATCATGTCTTGTAGCACATATCAGGAGCATCAACGCTCTTCTGGCTATAATTACCAGGAGGGAAAACAATGATGGCGATCGCAGCTGCGCAGCTGCATTAGTGTAAAATCAATTTGTATATCCTGACAGCTAGCCCAAAGCCATGATTATTTTCACCAAATAAAAAGGCATTACGAAAAACAATTTTTCTAACTCAGGCAGAGCTGCTGCCATTATTCAACAATGCCACCAATGTAGTAGCAAGGACATTCATTCGCCGATAGTGCAGTAAATCTAGAGGATTAAAATGCTTGTGAAATTTGGCAAATGGATGTAACTTTCAGTATCCACCTTTCTGCCCCTTGGAAATATTTGCACGTTTCCATTGATACATATTTCGGGTATTATTCGGCTACTCCTCAAGGGGAGAACTGTAAAACACTGTCATCATCATTCAATTCTACCTTTGCCTGCGCTGGGTACGTCAACAGAAATAAACAATGGACCTGCCTATACGGTTCTGGCTTTCCATGGACTTCTGTAACAGATGGGAATGTAACTCACATAGTGGGATCCCTATAACAGTCCAGGGGCAGGCTATTGTGGACGAGCTCACTTATTCTCTGAAATGTGCTCTTGATAGATATTCGTTGCGGGAAAAAACCCCTAACCAGCATTGCAAATTCTCTTACATTGTCTTTACACTTTTAAAATTTTTCTTATCTGACTGCCATTCCTCCTACTTCTGCTGCTTCACTCATTTTTCCTCGCCCCTCACCAGCCCTAACAGACCTCTGGTCATTTATGCGCAAATGCAAGATCCGCTGGCATAAGGGTCCCGCTAAAGCGTTCTCACCTGGGACGAGGCTACGCTGCGATTTTAAACTACCCAGAGCAAAACCATTGCTGGGTCCCTGGTGGGCGGTAAGACCCTATCATGGAATTCTCGCTACAGTCTACATCTTAAAACTCTTCCTGATATTCTTGCCTATAATCCTCTTTCCTTCTACGCTTATTCATATCCTGGCTATACCTTTGGTTTCAACATGGTCATTGGACCACATTAGAATTTCGCTTTTTAATTATGATAGTGACTGTCCATTGTTGTTGGCAATAAGATAATCTTCCCATAATTATCTCTTATATTAACCAATACTAAGCAAAACCTAATGCTCTGTCCAAAAGATTATTCTGTTACAAGCACTTCATTACAGAAGGCTATTATAGCCTTGTTCCATGTGGTAGTAATGAAAATGCTACCCCATTAGCTATTCACTCTGTCATTTCGTTTGTTTTACCAAGAAACTCCATCACTCGATCTTTTTGTTCCTTCTTTTTTACTCTTCCTATGGAAAAGAACCTTCACAATTTTTCCTCTATTCAAGCTACGATATAGGGGACCTAAATGTACTTTCTCCTGTTTATGGGTTCCCAACCAACTAACAATCCTTGATGAAATGAGCAAATTAATCTTCATTGTTATTATTGCTAATTTTAAATCTTTTCTACAATGATCCTTCTCATTCGTAAATGTTCTATACAACTAACTTGTCCACAGTCCTCTCTTCTACTTGTGTGCTTTTATATATCTGAACTCTGATCCTGTAACAAACAACTGCTTCAAAAAGACTGTCCATGATGATTCCGCAGAAACCTCACAGAAAATATACTTATTGGATTATAAAAGACTTTAGGCATCGTTTAAGCTCTAACAACTCAATTTTTCTCGCAAGAAGCACTTCTACACCACTTCAATTCGATTTGGCAGAAATGCTTTGCAGGCTCCACAGCTTACAATCGCCTTCTCATCAACGAGCCTAGTCCATAGAATTGTAAATAAATATAGCTTTTATGTATGCCCAGACAGCCGTTTCAATACTCAGCTCGCTGGCCCAACGACTCTCGATGCGGGGGCGTTGGATACTTTTGCAAAGCCTGGTCGTGTGTGGTAGAGGAGCGATGATTTGATTGGGATCCCAGGCACTAAGGGTGATCTCATTACTGTCACTCGCACCACATGGGATAATTCCATGCAGTTATAAAATTGCCAAATCAACCGCAGTAACCATCACAGGTTCACTCAGGGACCAAGGCACGAAAAGTCCTATGGGACACTGGCTTGAAATGGGGTGAACCGCTAAAAGCATCTGGCCAGATAAAGCATTATGGAAATTTTTTACATTCAACGTCACATTTGAACTCCTCACCTAACCCGGTGGGACCACATGACAAGGTTATTAATCTCTCATTCTTGGCAACCAAACACAGGGAGTTTAACCATTGATTCCCTATGATCAAAGCTTCCTATGTTGCTGAAAACTCTTCAAATTTATCAAGTGCCCAATGTTGGCTTTTATTTCTGCCTCTCCACTTTTTTTACGAATGCCCTTTGCTTCCAAAGAATCGCATTGCTAATTCACATCAAGACGAAGTTGCCGTTTGACGGAACTCCACTATATGTTTTCTTCCATCACTGTGGGTCGGTTGTTGCTTTGGGAAATTATTCATCCCAATTACTCACAATATTGTCCATCATGTTCTAAGGCTGATCATTGTATGTATATCTTCCTAAGAACCGCCTTTGCCGCTACAACATGGAGGATACGCTCCATCTACACCACTTCAGGAGGATATTTAACATCACGCCTGAAAGGTATTTATTTATCCCTGGCAAATAATTCTGTCTGGGCTTGTTCACCGGTCTTCCAGCATGTGTCTATGGGATGAACTGTGTTAAAATCCCAAATCATTTTGCATTCAAGTATGGGCTTATACCAAAAATTGATGTGTATAGAACCTGATGATTTTCATCCTTACAGGCCACCAGTGGAATACCCCTCAGAGCAAGCGGCGACATTTAATTAGTATCTCACTCTAGTCTACTGCTTCTCCTGGGCACCACGTTGCAAGCTCACGGGAATTGCAGACTAGCTGTCTCTGCAGACACAAATTAAGCTCTGGGTTCGTCATTGATGATGATTTATTTACATGATAAATTTCCAATTACAGTTTACAAAACTCCTTGATGTCCTCTGCAGAAGTAGTCTTGCATAAATCGTAGAAGGCTTAGATTGTTATTTTAAAACAAGGGGGATTGTGTGTGCGCTGAAAGAAAATTTGTTTTTTATGCTGATAGGGGGGATCGTGTTGTGTTCTATGAAAAGAATTAGAAAAACGCTTAAAAGATAGAAAAACGAAGGTTAAACATGTATATTGGTATCAAGGCTTTGTTTTCTATTTCACCATGGCTTACAACTCTTTAACCTGCATTGGCAGGACCATTAATAATCATTATATTGATATGTATTATAGGACTTGTGTTTTAATAGAATATTGCAAATTTTGAAAAAATCAATTATCCCCATAACTGCTAGAATGTATGTGTTATTGCAGCTCATGTTAAGTCTTAACACCTGGAACGAAAAAAATGACACTGCTGAGTTACCATCTTGGACAACCCTGAACGGAGGTCGCACTCCCTGCTAGAGTGAACTGGGACGATGAACATTTCAGAAAAAAGGTTCCTGTCTTCTTGGAACAAGGAAGAAGATTCGTCATAATAATAAAAACAGAGGAGATGTTAGTAACTATGTGGCATTCTCATATGTTTGGCAACTTTGTATCATTTGCAACTATATATTGTTCAGGCATTTGATACATTGTATCATCACATATAATCATTGAGCTTCTGTCTCCTCAGTGACTTTTGCAGGACACGTACAGGGACACGGAGTTTAAACATCTTAAGAAAAGCTTACTTACATTGTAATGTAGTTGTGTTTAGCATGCCAGCTCTTGTTAAAGCAGGAAAATCTGATTGAATTGTATCTTTCGATCCTGTTGACCTGGAATTTGCCTTATTAGCTAATTTAAAAAGCATGTGTATCTGTCTGACCTGGGCTGACTAGGCCTGATATACAATCACTCTCTTTTGAATGAGCAGATAAAAGAGCGTGTATCCAGACATTCTTGCACACTCATCCTGAAAACTCGTCTCCTCGTTTCTTTCTCCTTTCGCTCCCTATCATGAGGTGCCCATCTAATGCGGGAAGCAGATACCGCATTCAATATTATAATAAATGTTTATAATATTTACATATAAGCCATGCCAGCCAGTCCACGACCATCAACCACACCCACATAATTAGCCACACCCACAGAAACAGTTAGTGGTCCTGGATTAACAACTTATGAGTTTTGGTGGGACCGAGTCCAAATAGGTGGCGCCTGGTCTAGAGTACTCAACGTCTTTTTTATAGCGTGGTGACAAAATGGGCTGCGGTATCTAGGTGAGTCTTACTAAGGCTTTGTAGAGTTGGCGTTAGTACCATCACTTGATCTCAATTGTATCCTTCTGTTCATGCAACCTAGATTTGCATTAGCTTTTTTTGGCTGCGCTGCACACTGCTGGCTCATATTTAGCTGGTTGTCCACTAAGAACTCCAAGATCTCGCTCACAGTTACTGCTATGAGCCTGGTTCACCCATATATATATGTACTTTTTTGGTTTTTCTTGCCTAAGTGTAGGACTTTACTTTTCTCTATATTGAATTTCATTTTGTTAGATAGGCCCAGTGTTCAATCTGTCAAGATCCACCTGGATTTGAGCGATCTTCTTGGGTGTTAGCTATTCCTGCCAGCTTAGTATCATCTGCAAATTTGGTAAGTTTCCCTTCTATTCCCTCATCAAAGTTGTTAATGAAGATATTGAAGAGTACTAGCCCAGATGACGTAAAATAGCAGCCCAGATAACATAAAATGTAACAGTATAAATAGCCCAGTTAACATAAAACATTTTCATAGCACATCAAGCATTAAGAACTTGTGCAAAATATTAGAAAAAGAATTCTGAAAAACAAACGTTATTTTTTCTTTATTAATAAGAAGTAAATGTTACACCAAAAAGGTGCCTGTCATAACATTTGGGGACAGAAGGTAAAAATAATTAAATCAGAGCTAATGAGGCCTAAGTTTCGTGTGGGCATTTTTTTTTCATTTAGAATTTATTTATAAAGGTGTTATTTTTTTCCAAAGTTAAACTGCAGGTTTAATTCAGCATTTAATTTCTAACAGCTGAACATTGTGAAACACAGGAAAATCATTAAGCAGTATAATAAAATACAACAGGAGACATAAAATATAGAGAAAAGGCTTCCTCTTGTTGATGTTTTGCCTGCTTGAGGAACTGAAATTTTCATTTAAAAATACAGTAGCAAATTACAGTTTTAATATATGAATACTTTGGATTAGACAATTCAGATTAATTGGTAGGTGCAGTAAGTAATATTTGAAGACTGATATAAAATTAGTTTTAAAATGTTGCAAATATAGGTTTTTTTAGAAAAACTGCCCATTCCCCAAATACATTGAAATTATACTCATATTCCAACCCTATGGACATCAAATATGACTTAACAAAAATTTAAACAATTCCATTGTAATGTAAATCTGTAAAATGTCCCTGTACAGTATTGTAGAAATGTATATAAAACTTTTTAAAAATTGCTGGGAACACTGTTGCCAAGGCAGCTTGTTGAATGAGTTCATAAAACTTTCTTATTTATGAACAAAAGCCTGCAAAAGGATAATGAAATGCATGATGGGAAAAAAAGAATGGACCAGTGAAATATATTTTATGTATACACCATACCTTTATCCCTAGAAGATGCTACATTGTTTCTCTGGTCTCAAAATTAAAATGTTTTGTACTAATTCCTCTTCAATAAGCATATTCCAAAATGCCTTACATTAATTTCTTGGAACAACAAAGTGTAAACACTGATAAAATTGAAACCAAACAAGCAATACAGCAAAGGAAGACAAACCAGATTGCAAATTTAATTCAATTCCAAAGGTCTTCTGGAAATGCTTCGGCAAGCAAGAGCAAGCAAGAGCATGAAATATGATTCCAAAAAGTGAAAATCAAGGTATCTTTAAAATGCATACAACTGTTCTCGAGTAAGGCCATTGGAGCTAACAGGTCATCCATCTCTCATGCTGGGTCTGTCAACCTTGGTGTTAAATTTAGTGCAGGCCTAGGGAATCCTTTGTCTTCTGATGCTACTGAACTAAAAAACTAACACAGCTGGCTAGAGTTGCTGAAAACTGTGGGTCAGCAACATCTGGAGTGACAGGTCCACAGCCATGATGTTGCCACCTTAAAAAGGATGAAATGATAACAACTACCATTCAAAATGCGCTCTATGCTCCAAATAATATTCATAAAGATAAAATTGCACATATCTGATAAAATTATTCTACCATGTTTCCCTGAAAATAAAGACCCGGTCTTATTTCCTTTTTGGCCCCAAAATAAGCACCAGGTCTTATTTTCCAGGAATGTCTTACCTATTAATCTTAGGACCACCGCAACCATACCTCCCATGCTGACACCTGTCATGCCATTGCCCGACTTCTTCTGCAGCCACCAGCAACTGCAGGCCACATGGCTCTTCGCGCCAGTGGTGCCGCTCATAGGAGGATGCTGTGAGGCTCATCATGCCACTCATGGCAGGCTGCATGATGCATTGTGCCACTGCGCTTGTAAGAGGCGGCACCAACGGAACGAACCTTGTGGCTATTGTGAACAGCGGTACTGGCATGATGAGGCTTGTGGTGTTCTGTCACAAGCAGCAGCACCAGTGTGATGTGCCATTTAGTATCCAGCTGTGAGTGGCCAAAGAAGTCCGGAGAGCAGCACGAAAGGTGTCATGGCGTGGGAGGCCTGGCTACAGCAGTCCTAAGGTAACAGGGTGCAGGGCACATGGGGCAGCTCCACCCCACCCCTGTCCTAGCTTGCGTCTTGCCCCACCTCACACAACTAGATGGTGGTGGGACTTAACTAGGGTTTATTTTGGGAGCTAGGGCTTATGTTACGTGCAGTTTGAAAAATGGGCTAGGGCTTTTTTGGGGGGTAAGTCATATTTTTGGAGAAACACGGTAATTATTCTCTTTGTTATGCTGTATGTGGTAGACACCATAAAAGAAATCACTTCCTTACTAAACCTTTGTTGATTAGAACTAGATCTAGATTAATAAATATGTACATCTATAAATTAAACATTTATTCAAACATATAAATAAGTTAGTTTCAAATAATTTGCCTAAACAAAAATAATTTTTGTTTAAAACTTCCTTTCAGTAAAGATCAATGGGCTATTGAAGGTATTTCAGCACACTGTACTTTGCCAACCCTGTCAAATAGACAAAATATCCAGACAACTATTAGAAGCAGCAGCAGTGGAAAAATTGTATTATCAAACATGTAAATTCAGGGCTTCAAAAATATACCCTATTTATGGAATGCTTATCCCCTTTTATCTTTCTGGCATAAACAAGAAGACAGTGCTACAACCAATTGCATATAGAGTTCCCTACCGGCACACACAAATATAGGCTGTTTTCTATGCCAATTCCTTTCCAAGCATAATGCTACTCTCAATTTTTTGATAAAACAAACAATGATTCACTAGGAATTACCTCTAGCCTGCTCAGAAGACTCAAGAAGATTCGAGTAAGCAGGGTTGCACTTTGGATGGATTTTTCAGTCAGATGCTGAACATAAAAACCCACATACATTTTTGGAAATAAAGCTGGGCACATGCTACTTAAAATTAAATATATCTATATAAATTAAGTCTTCAAGGAAATGTAATACCAAAGAAATGATGTATGAGCACACCATACCCATTGACACTGTGCTGTGTATCCATGTTGATCTCATTCTTTGTGTGAGCAAACAATTTGGGATAACTGATGAACATGAAATCAATTGTCCCTACAACTGTGGAAAATTGTTTACTTTTGATTATGACTGGACTCCCAACCATCAGCTGCTAATTCATCTTCCTGCCACAGCCTTTCTTGTAGAAAATGAAAAAGTCAATCTATCATCAAGACATGTAAAGATCTGTAATATTTCTAAACTTCCCATGAGCATTATTGGAAGCTACAACAATTTATGGATGTATGTAACATCTGGAACTTAAATGCAGACATCAATCCTTAATAAAAGTCACCAAAGGCAAGATGAATCTTCTCAGATATGGTGTTTATCACCCAAAGGACATTTTAATATGCTTTTTTCCTAAATTCAGGCAGATGAATTTCACGGAAGACCAGTATTTGTTTATTTTAACTGTGTGCTGTTTCCCCATGCAATTTTCTCAAAATAGCTTGGGTGCCTTTGAGTCATTTTTTGACTCCTGGTAATTGCCTGGACTAGTCTCTGCAGTTTCCTTAGCAAGGTTTTTCAGAAGTGTTTTAACACTGCTTCCTTCTTAATGCTGAGAGTGTGACGGGCCTAAGGTCAGTCACTGGAGAGTGACTGGCCCAAGGCTTTGTGCTTAAAGCAAAATAAAATTCAGTCTCCCAGTTCATAGTCTGATGTCTTAACCCCTACACCAAAGTAGCTCTCCACATTAAATTATAATAAATTAAAAATAATCATCTAAAGAATAACTGTATTTGTACAGCAGAGGCCTGAATGCAATTGTAGGTTTTCAGCAAAAGCTTAATAAACCCAATACCAGGCAGAGGAGAAGATAATTCAAGAGAACAGGTATCTCAGCATTAAAAAAAAGAAAAGCAACTTATTAGAGACTTAGCAAGATCATTCCAGGATTTTAAAAAAAGCTACCTCCATCCCCAAGCTGTGGCTTTACTTGTACTATGACCTGTGGTTTGTGGAGAACATGAAGAACACAGGCATAAAAAAGAATAAATGCCGTATCCAAATGCAGAGTTGGAGATTAAAAAATAAAAAGGGATTGATGCCCAAAGCATTCTGCCTTCCCCAAGCAGTTCTCTCACACCACAATTCTTTCTTCCTGGCTTTCTAGTTAGTAAAATGCTAGGTGCTTTTAACATAAATGCATTTTAGACTTAGACCCTTCAAGTTGTCTCTTGTGTTATAAAATGAGAGGTACAGGTGCATAAAGAAATAGTCACTAGTTTAGAATGCCTTGGTCTCTGTTCTACAAGTAATGTTAGTTGTGGGTCCTGCCATTTTGAAAGTTTCTACCTATCCAAACACAAGAGAGAAGGTTGGAGAAACAGATGGCACAGAGCCGGCTCTGGCTATTTTGTCACTTACTCAGAACTTCCTATCAGCAGCAACTTCTTGTAAGGATTTTCTACTTCAATGTAACAGGGAGGCAAACAAAGGAGAAAACACTGACCCTCTCCAGCTGTTGGAGTCACAACTCTTGGGTAAGAAACAGAAATGAAAAGGGGAGAAAGGAATGCAGAAGCATTGCAAATCTATTTACCATCCAATGGAGGACTTCCCTGTCCAGCTCTGTTGCATCCTATGCCAGATGATATGCCCAGAAGGGAATAGTGGAACTCAACCTGAAGAGACATTTTACTTTTTCTTTGAAGATGGAAAGAATAATGAAAAGGTACATAGACCATCTCAAGAATTGTAAGTACTTCACAAATACTCTCAGTACATCTGCAACAGTGGTGTTACCATTATCCCTGTGCTTGAAAATGGTGTTTGGAAATTAAGACACAGAGCCATCCTGGATTCCCTAATGTTGGGCGCTTCCTAACTCACAGTTCAGATTTGTGTCCTAAACCACAGTTACAACAAGAAAAGAATGTCTTTTTAAAACAAATATTCTGTCTCTTTTTAATAGACAACAGATTTTAGAAATAACACTGCCATTTCATTTTTGGGGGAGACATTCATTGCTACTTTTATTAGAGAACGAAAGCAATTTTAAGGATTTTTAATTTAAAATTAACAAACTTAAATATTTTTGAGTAATATTTTGGATTTTTTAATCCAAATTTATCTTTTGTTTTGAAAGGTTTTAGAATACAATGATGGCTTATTTGTTATTTTGATTCATAAATTTGCTTCAAAACATCAGCTTTTATTTTGTGGAGCTTTTTTGTATGTATAAAGTGGCACCCATTGCTTCAAAAAATTAATTTTTGAAAATAAAATAAAATCCGTAAAACATTTAAAACAAGCTAGCAAATAAATACATCTTTTTAAAAAGTTTAAAACAGACCAGTATTATTACTTGGGTTTGGAAGATGTCTTTCTCTTTGCTCTAATCTCTCTTCCTAGATGAGAATCTACTCCTTCTCTGGTCTCTAGTCACCATGGAAAACAGCAGTTGTGTAATTTCTGCAAAGACTACAGCTTTCCATTCTTCTCTTGTATAAAATTCATATGCCTGGAATTAATAGTATAAGCCTGTGAATCCCCACATTCAAACAGCAAGGTTTTAGGGAGTCAAGATTATATTTCATATCTAATAATTAAAACGTATCTAAAACTATTCCAAGTGGGTACTGAAACATGCCAATCTCCATTTCCATCCAACACAATTGCTAGTGCTAGTTTTACCTGATCCATCTACATAATCATTTAAACTGTTCCTTTCATATTTTAAGTGAGTAAATAATCACTGCATTTGAAATGACACATTCAAAAAGGTCCCCCTTTTAAGCTGTATTAAGCATACTGACCATTCACTAACAGAACTGACAACCCATTAATACCCCTGTGCAGATTAATCTTCCTTAGTCCATCTTGAGTCAAGAGTCCCAAAGCAGAATTCTAACAGCAATTGTACTTCTTTATGTTCCATTTTTCATCTCCCACTCCTAGAAAGAATGAAAAAGAAAATGTAAATATAATTATAAATACACATAAGGTCATATCAGCTGAGTCAAATATTATGTATCAACCTAGAAAAAATTATTGTTTATGACTGGATTAAAAAACAAGACAATTCCAGAAAGAAATTCCAATCTTCACAACTTCTAAGGGTGTGGGCTACTATAATTGCCCATCCAGCATGACTATCCAGCAAAACTGAGATGCCCCATTGTAGAATCAACTCAGGAAGATTGAGTCAGAATCTTACTGACTCAAAAGAAAAGAAATCAGAATCTGTATAATGTATGATTTCAATAAAATATTGCAACTAGGAGTTGAATCAGGAAGAAGTTAAACATGGACCTCTTATTAAGATGGAAAAGAATTGTTGAGCAGATAGTCCTCACTTAGCAACCACAATTGGAACCAACAATTCTGTCATTAAGTGAAATGGTCTTGGGAAATCACATGACTACAACTGTGCTTTCCTCTTCCCACTCCCTTGCCCTTTGGGATCTTCACCTTAGGCTAAGGGCTGGAATAGCCAGCTTAAAACTGACAAGTCTAATCAGTTTTGCACCTTCTGCTTTTGTCTGCTTCCTAGCCACTCCCTTTTGGAATGCTCTCCCTAGCAAAGGATAATTAACAGGAAGAGAATAAGCAGGCACCCTGGGGGAATACATTGGACTATTTGTATAGCATGCTTAGGGCGGCTGATGCTACCACATTTTTTTTCATTGTGCATTTCCTATGGTGTGCCTGCTTATTCTTTTTTAATTCCTCCCAAACTCATCTTTGCAAGTGGGTGGGGAAAGAAAAATAGCAAGTCAGGCACAGGACAACATGTACTAACTATATTTTTTACCATAATAAGGGAAGTCAATGTTTGAAGTTTATGTGAGGCAGGGCTGGTCCAAATAAGCTTTTATTATTGAACAAATAGCCTCAGGTTCTTTTATTGAATTGATTGAAATAGGGGGATTATTACATTTTTATCCTCACATACTGTAAGTTGGATGAATCTGTTTATGAAATAATGAAGCAAGAACCAAACTTTAGTGTCATTTGTTTTGATAGACTTTATATGTAAGACTCAATATTCTGTTAACATTCATGGCAAAGCTAAGCGAACATGCAGAAAATCCAAGTATTTTTTACAGAATCATATTGCAATTGGAGAACTATTTTTCCATACTTTTCTCTCACTTGAACTAAAAGAACAAACTTTTAAAGGATAATATTACTAAGGGCTTTTTTTTTCTGAGCAACAGTATCTTCTTTCAAAGCAAAGCAAGATAGCAAACTGGCTTCTCTACTATGAAGAAAGGATAAATAAACCAAGCCACTCAGTAATAGTAGAAGAATATGTAACAACCGTGTGAATCTCACCTTTGCCTTCTGAAGCACGTGTCCTCGGCATGGAGAGGTGCTTGAGGAGGAATGTCTTTTCAAGACAATTGCACTATTCACAGGCATAGAACATTCTGTATCACTTGTATCACAACTGGAGATGGGTGAATTCTCCAGAGTCTGATGCTTTAGAACTGGGGACTAAATAATAAATAGAAAACAACCTGAAACCACAGCTTTCAAAAAGTGTTAATTGGTGTATCAGCAGTTAAACTATCCTGGCTCTCTGAGAAGAGGATATTGTCCAATTAGACAAATGTAAAGATTAGTTTGAAAGAACAAGACAACAGTGTAAGATTGGCAGATACAGAGTCAGGAATCTCTGGAATCCTTTAAATGAGTTGATAATTTTAGAGCCATATAACTTGAAATTTAGGAGCAGCATATATATCTTATTTGCAAACATAGCTGGTTTAATCATGCCTGATCCAGATCATTTATAAAAAGCACTGGCCCTA
This sequence comes from Laticauda laticaudata, assembly GCA_004320025.1. Taxonomy (NCBI): domain Eukaryota; kingdom Metazoa; phylum Chordata; class Lepidosauria; order Squamata; family Elapidae; genus Laticauda; species Laticauda laticaudata. The sequence continues at coordinate 77,256 of BHFT01001751.1, forward strand.
GGAGGACCCCCACTGATTTTATCCCTCCATTGTGAGCAATGTCCATTTACTCCTACTGTAAATTTGTTACACTTCGCTATTCTTTATCAGGTTGCTTACCCATAAGAGGACCTGCCTTTTTATGCCATGGCTGTTAAGCTTAATGTGAGGGCTTTCATTTTAGACTTTATCAAACACTTTTTGAAACACCAAGCAGTTGATGTCTAGTGGTTTGCCCTTATCTACATGCTTATCAATTCTCTCAAGCATTTGGGTAGATTAGCTAAGATAGGACCCTCCTTTAGTGAACCCAGGCCTTTGTCTCCAAATGTTTGCTGATTTTATCTTTAACAGCAGTCTCTACTGCTGTTAAAGATAAAATGCCTCAGAAGAGACATTAACAGACCTATGATTTTCTGAATTTCTCTGTGACTCCTTCTAAAAAATTAATGACACTGACTACCGTTCAGTCTTCAACTACAGAGGCAAGTGTACAGGCTGTATGTTTGAGTTAGAAATTCCAGAATTTCAGATGTGTTTAATTTTTAAAATACATTTTGCCTTATCTCCATCCATGTTTTCATACAATCCTGTCAACTGTGGTGCTCAAAATGCTACCTTAAGGCCAAGGTAACCCTCAGATGGCATAATAATTTGCAGCAGATCTAAACAAGTAAAAGTGTGAAAACAAATGAAAGTAGAGTGCTGAATCTCATATGTGGAGCATGATAATTATTTAAAAATAGCAAAATACTTAAATGATTTATAAAACGTACTTTATAGTAGACTCTATTTAAGTTTAAATTAAATTAAATTAAAATACCTGCGCAGTTAAACTCTGTGATTTAGGCTCAATTGCCAATCCTAGTGTGATGCCTCCAGCCAAAGCCTTTTTCAAATTCTCTTTCACTTCTGTCAACTCTAGTTCCAGAGACACACGCTCAGACTCTTTCAACTTGCACTCTTCTTCCAACTTCTTTAATTTCTCTTCAAGAATTATTAGGGATTTCCTGCCTGAAATCCAGAGGAGAGAGAGAAAGGATTTTTGAGGCTGTGATAAAATTGTACACTCTGTTCTTAAACCAAGGACTGAGAAGTTGGAAAGTGAAGACATTTCACAGCAGGCAGCTTCAGGAGTGAGCCATCATCATTAAATACAAGTTACTGTAATCTGATCTGACATTAATGTAGCCAAGTTTTGTTTGGTTGCTTTTTTATTTATAATTGTTATAACCACCCGCTTCAATATCACTCCGGTTGGATAAAATATTCCATAATTAAAATGCAATAATTGTAATAATCAGCAAACTATTGTCGAAGTAGGTTATATCTAGTGCTATGGTTATTCAACAGTATATTAATGTCTTTAACATTAAACTTCATTGAAATGATCCAGTCTGGTGAATAAAATAGTATAAAAATGATGCTATCTATAACACAGAACTACCTTGAAAGTGGCACCTTAATGCTAGAACAGTTGCCTCCTCTTCTGAAACATCATATACACAACTACAACACAACTGCTGTAAAATAAAAAAACAAATAAGAATCTCTGCCATCCTCTTCATAATATTTGCTGTCATTGAAAAGAATATGGAAACACAATGCCTCATTATTTCAGCAGCATACTCAAATGTAATTGAATATTACCAAGGGACAGAAACTTGGCATGGATTGGGTCATCTTTGTAATGCAAATTCCCTTAAGTTATAAACAGGAAGGGACTTCCTCTGCATAACTACTCTGTTTCTAAGCTTGTTTCTTTTCATATAAAACTAATTTTAGAAAGATACTTCTGATGCTGGATACATTATTTCCTTATACTTTGATTATAAACAAAAAGAAGCGCCTAGCGTACCAGGATTCATTTCAAGAGCTGCTCGGAGGTCTTTCCTTTCTTTTCGTAACTGAGCCAGGTGATTTCTCAGGATTTCTTTTTTCCTTAATAATTCCTCCTCTTTTGTTTGTAATCTCTTTGCATCTGCTTCAACACGATTCTTTCCATATTTGTACTGATCTGCATCTATACAAATGTTTGATTATAATATATCTGAATTAGGAAACGTACGTCAGAATGCAAGACTAGGTGAAATGTAGGCATCCCACTTGTTTGTGTGTTCACTTACAATGAAATATTTTCGCAAAGATTTGGATAATAGATAAATAAATAAAGACAGTAGATAAATACTTACCTATCATGAGCAAAGAATTATTTTACTTGGCAACTTCTGATAGTTTAAAAGAATAAGATATTTCAAAGCAGGAAAAAATAAATAATACTCACTAGAACTGCTACGTTTCACATTTGAAGCAAATTCTGATTTTTTTGGTGAATTACTTAATGTTCTCCCTTTTCCTGAAATCCCATTTGCAGCTACTGGCATTTTCTTTCCTTTAAACTGTATGGAAAATCCAGAATGCATTTATTGCTAAACATTAAGTACAGTTGTTTTACAATAATGGGAACAAAAAGAGGCAAATTTTAGTTCAAAGTTTAAAATCAAGGTAGTTAGAAAACCATGCTTTTGAAGCAACCAAAGGCATCCATTGTGCGTTTTGAAAATACAGGTAGTCCTCGACTTACAACAGTTCATTTAGTGATTGTTCAAAGTTAGAACGGCACTGAAAAAAGTGACTTGTGACTGTTTTTCAGACTTATAACTGTTGCAGCATTCCCATGGTCACTGATCAAAATTTGGACACTTGGCAGCTGATTTGTATTTATGATGGTTGCACTATCCTTCTTAAAAGCAAATTCAACAGGGAAGCCAGATTCACTTTAAAAATAATGTTACTAACATAATAACTACAGTGATTCACTTAACAACTGTGGCAAGGAAAGTCATAAAATTTGCTTAACAAATGTTTCACTTAGCAACAGAAATTTTGACCTCAATTGTGGTCATAAGTTGAGGACTACTTGTATATAAGGAATGAGACAAGATAAAAAAAAGTTTGAGAAGGGGCCACATCACAAAATAATCACCAAAAGATGTGCCCAGAAGCTTCAGAAAACTTAGGCCAATCTCTTAAGTGGCTAGGAAACTGGCAATAAAATCTTAAATTAACATCAGCCTTTATTAGAACTGCAAAATGTTCAGAACCAAGTTGTAATGATTGGGACAATGGAACATTTTGCAAAGAGTGAAAAGACATCTGTTCTTAATTTGACAAGAGCAGAACAACTTGTAAATAATAAATCCAAATAATTTAGAATTACATTATTTATTATTTACAAGTTGTTTATGGTTCAAATATGGAAAGTTGAAATGTGAGGGAATGTTTGATTTATATTTTATATTATTTTGCCTCAGAATAACATTGGCTTTTGTGAGTCATTAAAACGATTGAAGGAGGCAATATCTATGTTCATATAATTTTTCAGAATCTTCAATTACTCGCTTCAATAAAGAACACTTTTGGCACAATGTTGCATAAAGTTCTTTTGAAACAAGCAACAATCATTATTTTGCATTATTTTGCATGTTATCAGCATTATGAACTGATAAAAAAATATTCTTCCAGCAATTCATTTCACTATTATTTTACATTTTAGCAGATCTTCTTATTCTTAGAACAAATCTTTTGGGCAAATTTCAAATTGGTTTTCTAAATATACAGCATACAATACAATGATCACTGACTGCAGAGACTGTTCCATTCCCAAAATGAAAAAGCTGTAAAACCTAAAACTATAACAGGGCACAAGTATATGGCCAACTTGTCAAAAACTTCTCCCATCCTCCCATTACTTATGGGTACTGCATCATCACTCTAATATTTCTGAACATGAAATAAGTTTGCAGAATGTTTCAAGCTTTGGAAAGATCACATTCCCAAAGATTTAAAAGTGAACACAAAATTGAATAAAGCAAATACTTGGAACAATTTTGTGTTCAAGTAAGTCAATTTGCTTCTTTTAGAATAAAGCAGACCCATCTACAAGACACAGAACAGTAGGAATTATCCAAGTCACAATAATGATCCATACTCAATGCACTAACTGCAGTACAGGATATTCAATTACTCATACACACATAACTGCACACAGATCGTACAGAAAAGTAGAGGCTGTGAAGTTGACCAGTACCAAGGACTTAATTTCAGCTGCTGAAGCAATGTTACTGCTAATATGTAAAATCCAAGAGAGTTTATTTAAATTGATGCCTTTCAGAAACGTTGCTGTAGGGTTAGTCTGGTCAGGTTGGAGCAAGCTAAGTTAAGCTAAGAATTTTAAAAAGAAAAATGCATCGGTTTCTTAGATATTGTTCTCATATCCAGTGTTTCTAAACAATTTATGTGATATATTATTTAGCTTTAATTGACTGTAAGCATTTAATGATCAGTACACAAAAGCAAGAATAGAAGTATGACTAAAAGAATTAAGCATTTTAGTACCTGTGCAACAGATCCCCTCCCCACAGCAGAGGTATTAGTGACAGACTGAGCAGAAGACAGACTGGATGAGATAGGATGTTTGTAATGATTAGATGACAATTTTTCAGTAGATAACCTATTGGCTTTTCGCTCTGCTGGTGGACAACGTGCAAAAATTTTCGGGGATGGCAAATTATCATACAGGCCCATGTTATCATAAAGCCCATCTTCTCCTGTGTTTTTGCTAGAAGTAGGAAAGCCATCTTCTGGTTCCCACTGCAATACACATACTTAGTAAATTAGCACAACTTCATGCATTGAAAAATATGAAATAATTAGAAAGTTAACTGAGTAATTAAGAAACCCCTCCCAACCCTCAGCAAGAGCTCCTTCTTGGTTCTATACAATGGTACTTCGATACTCGACTGCTTAAAAACTTGTCAAGTTTGGTACTCGATACATTTTGATGCGAAAATGTTATTGCATTATTTGTCATTTGTTTGGTACTCAACACACTGCAATAGGAAGAGTGACACATCCATGGAAAATAGACAGGAAATTGTTCATGGTAGGAAGGTTGCTCAAAAATAAGCAGGCAACAGCTGCAAAGGGTGGACAGGAAGTCGGCCATGCTGGGAAGGACACTGGCATAGGAAAAGGGACAGATAGGAAGTTGTTCCCAGCCAAAACAAAGGGTCACATGGTAAGTCCTGTGATTTGTTTGGTAATCATCATTTTTAGTACTAGTTGCATCTCCCAAAATCAGTTAATGAGTACTGAGGTACCACTGTATTTTTATTCTAAAATTTGCTTTTATTTTACAGTAACTATATCAAATCTTGCAAATTCCAAGTTTAAGTTTTCTAAACACACTGCTGAAAAGGATAGTGAGGAATAATGCTATTTGTTATCCATTTGTTGTTTATCTTATAGTCTACAAGATAAGTTTCAATAAAATATGCCAACCATCTGACTATTGAATTGAAACCACAAATTAACAAGAGGCAAATTTGGGCCTTTCCCGTACGGATATTTTGATAGAGCATCCCTCCCCTTTTTTTAATATGTCTTGGTGCAAAGCAGTCTTTTGATTTCTTTTATCATTTTGATTTAAGAAGTTCCTACAAATTAGAGTTTCAAACTAGGTTCTTATACAATAATTCATAACCAATTTTTAAATCTTGGACCTTTAGAAACCAAGAACCATAACTACAGGGGATCGTCTAATAGAAGAATGAAAGCAAAAAAGTCAAGAAGTAAATATGCATAGCCTCACAAGTCATGTTGTTGGAGAACTTCTTATTCCTGCGTCAATATATCAGAATGATTAATATGTTAGTAACGTTAATTTCTTTGTCAAAATTATCTGAGAATAGATGCAGCTTCCAATAATTTTTAGGATTTAATGCATTCATTAAAAGGTAAAATATAGAGTGAGATGTATAAAATACAGAGTTAGAAAGCAACCAGAAGCAACTTCAGCCACTATTTATGGTAACTACATGTAACAATATATTGTTGATATTTTAAAATTAACTTTTATCTTTTTGGCTGTCTCCTAAAAATGGATGGATAAGTGCTGTAAGAAATGTAATTATATTGGAAAGGGGAAACTATATATGGTAGTTTCTTCTATATATGGTAGTATATGGTAAAGTTACACATATAGGATACACATGGTCAATCATAGTCAATCTGTTTCTCCTATCTTCCTAAACCTTCATACTAGCCTTTCCCAATCAGATTCACTCTAAATATGGTGAACCATATATCATTCAGAATTCTTCCATTGAAATGATCACTGATAGCTGGGAGCATGTTTGAAAGGCACTCACCTGGGAAATCTATAATATAATTCCATAACAGAAGAACTGAAGGATGATCTCATGCCAATATGCATAAAAATCTATCCTAGTCATTCCTATTTTTGAAATATTTGTAATTATAGCTAATCCTCATTTAGTGACCACAATTGGGATCCCCAACTCTGTCTCAATGGTAACAAATGGTACAGTTGTTAAGTGAAGCATCATGTGCTGCAACAGCATATAATTTTACATCTATTGCAGTCATTAAGCAAGTCACTGTGGATCATTCGGTGAGTCATCATGTGACTATGACTGGAGATTTTACTGCCAGCTTATCCATTGAGCCTGCTTCTCAGAAGCTAATTGTAAAACATGCAAATGGAGTTCATGTAAATGCAACAACTGGTTGTGAAGTTACTTTTCAGCGCCATTGTAACTAAACAGGGTAGTTGTTAAGTGAGGTGTACCTGTATATGGCTAGGAGATATAGGATAAAATGTGCATAAAGGCAAATCCATGAACATTTTCCATTACTTCCCCACCACTACATATTTTAGCCATAGAACATGCTTAGTCAAAACCTTTCTTTTATTTTTTATTATGTTTAGGTTTAACTTAATGAATCAAGGAAGAGACATATTTGTGCTGACATACACATGCAGATACACTGAACTAATTTCCCTCAGTTCTCTGGTTGAGACACAAAAAAACCTTGTGATAATATCCAGAGATATTTAGTTAACAAGCTTCAAATTTTTTTGAAGGTTCAACAGACATAAATTATTTTGACCTACACAAAAATCAATTCTTACTGATCCATTTATGCAAGGAACATCATCATAATGAAGTGCCATCCCACTGGGACACGCATAGCCATTAGCAGCATTTCCTCTGTAAGGATTAGTAGAAAGAACCCGTCTGTTCATAAAACTGAAATACAAATACAAGCAGGACAACAAATACTGAGTTCACTTTGAAAGTATTTGTCTTTTCATAAAGTAAATAAACTTTTGTATAAATTGTTTTACAAGTCTCTGCCTTTTAAGAGATTTCTTAATACACACTGAATACACACTGAATGACAATACAGCCTGAAGGTGTCAGAAAGCTTCCATTTTTACTTTATGTGGAGCAGGGACATAAATTGTTAAATCAAAAGACAGACAATTAATTTAAAGGACAAAGTTGAACATTTAGGCTTCCTCAATAAGAGGAACATATAGTTATGGAAATGAATCTGTTCCTTCAAGTGCTTTTGGGAAATGGTTTTCTAATCATGTACAACTACAAAGAGAGAGAAAAACCACACAGAACAGGAGATGGGACAACAACAGTAATAAAGCAGAGTAATGCACAGATTCCCTTTGGTTTTACATAAACAATCTTTTCCTGGAGCCAAGAGCTTTGTGTGATTTGTCTGAGACAGCATAAAAGTCAGGCTTTAGCTTTTTTCTCAGAATAAAAGAAGATATATAGCTTGCATTTGGCAAAAGAAAAAAGAGAAGTCTAGCAGAGCAGACTTTAAACGTTTCCTTATTCTTGAGGGATTTTGTAATGTTTTAGGATTGGCATTACCTGTTTCTATCTGTGGTAAGAAAGGTAAACAAGTTTAAATCTGCTTATGTTTTCTTTAAGGAAGGCTGCCCTTCGTTCAGTATCCATATTTTAAATTCTCATTTTGTGCTGCCTTGGGTAAATCACATTGTTCAAAAAACTCATATAAGAATTACCAGTTGAACACAATAAATAACTATCATGAACTATTATTAAGTTCTATGTAAAAATTTGAAAATTAAACTTTCAGAAGCATTATATTTTGAAGGCACATTTCCAAAATGTTATTTTGGCACAGATACCAAATCCAATTATTTAAGTGCAGCAATCCTAAGAGAAATGCAAGATTTGTTTTTGTATCTAGTTTTTTCTTGAGTTACTAAATACAACAATGCATTTTCTTATATTGTATACCATTATATTGCTTGAAAAACTACTACTGAAAGATTATTATCTTCTGTAGTTTCTAACACAATCTCTCTAAACAAACTGGAAAAACATAATGGGAATTTAAATGGGTCATAAATTACTGAAGGGTTTCAGTCTTAAATTAATTGATTAGACAAAGTCATTATAAAGTTCAAGCAATTCTTTGCTCCCTGATTAGGGGAGTGAGTTTTATGGGAAGTTCCATCTGTAGTAAAAAACAACAACTCCATTATCATAGTTCCTCTGCCACTAGAAAGAAAGATGGTATCACAGATGTAAATCAAGAAGCACCCTTGATCACAGAATCTTAAATTCTCCATGTCCTTTGCATATCTTAATGTCAGCCCTGTTGCTGCAATTAATTCGTTTCTCTGGTTGCAGCAGAGAATCATTAAGTTATTCATCCAGCAACTGTTCAAACTTACAATAGTGCTAAACAAGTGACAGTTACCACTAGCCCTTGGAATTCCAGCCATCAGTATTCTTATGGTCATGGGATTGTAATCCGAGCATTTAGCACCCAGCTCGCAATTTTAAAATCACACAAGCTGCGGCCACATGATCATGATTTCCAACATTCAGTGCCATTTCCCATAAGCAAAGTCAATGGGGAAGCCAGCAGGAAGTCAGAAATTGCAGCCTTGTGAAATTCTCCCTTAATAACTTCAGATTTCTCAACTCTAAAACAAAAACACCGAAAAAGTCACGGTTCTTGAAAATGTTCTTAACTGTTTAAGTCCTCCTACCAGAATGTTTGCTTTGCAGCTTGAATGACACTGGCTGTCACATCCACATCTATGTAGTCATAGTGCAGAGTGCCAGGATCTGAAGATGACCCACTCTCAGCCAGCAGAATCCCAATCCACCTGCCCATATCTTCTGAAGATGAAGCCTACACAAACAGAAGAAAATCACAGCTGAACGCTGAAACTTTCATTAATATATATCTATTTTAGCTCAAGTATACATTTACTTACACAATGAAGGAATTCTTGAATTTCATTTTTAAAACATTTCCATGATGGCTGTCAAAAACCTTGCTAAAACAAATAACCCTACTCCTCAGGATGCAACACAGCAAAGATCAGCTTTCAGCAGTTCCTATGTGGGGGCTGAGGCTGGAGGCAGAATGACAAAAGCGGCATTGTGGCAATGCCTCTGCATGTTTCACATGGAACTTGTAGTATGACACCATAACGCTGCTTTTAGCATTCTGATGAATACGGAAGTTCCAGAAGCCCATTCCAGATTTCCTTTTGTAGTGCACAGAGATATTCCTCCCCCATTCCCACCCACATTCTCGAGCCCAATATTTGGGCTGTCTCTCAGGTCATTAAGAGATAACATGAATATCTTAGGTTTTGATGCTTAAAATACTTTTTCCTCCTTCCAAAAACACTCTGTCTAGACATACTTTTAGAATATAGTCCTTAATGCATTATGCCAAGCCTAGAGATTCTTAAGGAGACATAAATTCTGCACCCCTGTCTGAGACACATGGCACTTCCAAATCTGTCCTATGAAGGAGGAGAGGGAGGGGGGAGAGAGAGAAGGGCAAAAGGAAGAAGGGGGAAGAGAGAGATAGGAGAGAGGGGGAGAGGGAGGGAGGAGGAGAGAGGGAAGAAGGGAGAGAGAGAAAATATATATGCTTATATCTAGCTAAGGGCTCCTCTCATGGGCAAGAACAAAGAAATATTGTGCATTCAAAGTATTAATTACAGAAGCAGGATTCTTAGATTCTGTTTATATTATTTCTTTACAATATACCTCTAATACTGCAACCTCCTGAGCATTTCGAAGCAAGCGGAATGTCAGGGGATGTTTGGAATCCAATCCTGGAATAACTTCACAGCCACGGAGAGGGATAGAAACAATATGAGTCTTTAGATCTGTCCTGTCTTTGTGGAGTATAAGCTTATTATCTTTCACTCTGCACCAGCGCTCACGCCAACGGTTATTCGAGAGCACATTAAGATACCCTGCAAAACATAAAAACAAGTTTCTTATAAAGTTTTCTAATGTATATTCACAATTTATTGTGAGGCACAAAAGACTAAACAATACAGAAGCCAATTAAATTGATTTAATGCTCAAGCCTATGTATAGGAATTATTTCAGCTAACAGTCCACACCCTGCTAGAATTAGATACATGACAATGGTTATCTTACACATTTTTACAATAAAAACATGAGTTACCTCTCTACCACACAATGGAAAATTTCTTATTTTTCAGAATTTTCTTCACTTTATTTAAAATAGATTAGAAATGCTATTAGTTTCTGTATTGCAAATGCAAAAGAAACTTATTATGGATGGATTTACCAGGTAGTTTTTGACTTAGAATCATAACTGATTCCCTAAGAGTGAGCGCCAGCACAAGTCCGAAAGATCAGGAGACTAAACCGTGATTAGATCCTGCAATCCAGGGACACGTATATTTGCCTTCATTTGAGACCATAACTGAGCTCAGAATTACAGTTGTAAATCATACTAGTTGTTAAGTGATTTATCATGTAACTGACTTGATTTGACTTTTTTTTTTTTGCACTAGTTGTTAAGTGAACTGATTGTCTGGTTTCCAGCAAAAAGCACCACCAATTGCAGACAAATAACCACAGAATGCTGCAAATGGCCATAAAGGTGAGCTGGTTACCGAGTGCCCAAAATGCAATCATGTGGTGGGGTGGGGGGGTTGCATTTTAACTTCAAATCCAAATCGTAAGTACCTTTTTGTGGGTTTGTTGTGAGTTCAAACAGTTGCTAAGCACCCAGTTGCTAAGTCGAGGATTGCCTGTACAAGACAATTATTTTATGTGGGGGGGGGGGGGAA
>BHFT01001751.1:88257-107364 GCA_004320025.1 Laticauda laticaudata
TATGGGGGGGGGGGGAGGGAAATCACACAATCTTGGGACACTATATAAATGACCATTCACTATTGTCCAAAAGCAAAGATGAATATAGCAACATTAGAGAAAATTATGAAGGGGATAGGAGAGAGTAGATGCTGAGTAAGAGGTTTCTACTTTTGGAGATAGGTGGGACTATAACAGAAAAATGGAGACAACTGAAAGCCATGGGAGTTAGTTGCCAACTGGGGTGGTGAAATCAGAAACAGAGACGCTTACAAAGGTGGTTTGCACAGATACATAATACTAAATAATCCTAAATCATAAAACTGTTCAGATCATTTGAAGTGTGCGTCTGGGGGGGGGGGGGGGGGGNGGGGGGGGGGGGGGGGGGGAGGTTACAGGGAGTGTGAGATCAGTAAAGTGGAAACCTTGGGCAATGTTAACCTGAGGAGTGAGATTTGCTAGGAGATGACTAGTTGTTTATCACTGACACATCGGTGTATGGGTAAATATCCTCCAAACAGTAACTGGAGCTATTAGGCATAGTTTAAATGGTTTCAGATTAAAAAATGGAAAACCAGGTAATTTGAATGGAATTCTTTAGTGGACTACGGTGTTTTAAGTAGCCTGACAACATCTTTGTGCAGTAAACATTTTTAGAAGAACAAAATAGTGTGCATGGAGATTGGGAACAAGAAAAATCTGGTTTTGAAGAGTGGAATTTTTAAAGAAATGAAATCAAATAACATTTTCCACCAATAAGTTGTTTCTGTAAGAGATCATAAGAAGTCACTTACCACATGTTGGTATATCTTCTTCAGCAGATGAGGTCTGTTCATCAGTAGATGGCTTTTTTTTCCCTAACCCAATTATCTTTGTTATCTTCTTTCCTGTTACTTTAGGAACAGTGCCTTTGGAGTCCACCTTTGAGTTCTTTTTCCTCTTTACTATCAACCAAACACATACACACGGATAGCTAAGTCTTCTAAGATTTTAAAAGAAACATTTATCAAATAGCAGAAACTGTGGTACAAAAAACATTTCACCTCAAAAGCAACTGAGTTTCCTTTAATGAAAATCAATTCAAACTCCCAAGTTTGGATGTCACTTTTAGAATCTGGCATGGGTATACATTATCCCAGCATTTGGTTTTTAATCGGAAACAAGCAGTAAAAATGCCAAATGGCTTGTGCCAGGTGCAATGCTTGTTCTTCATTTAATGCATATATTATTGCTTTTCAATAATGCTGAAGAATTGCAGGACATAAAAAGGTAGATTCCCTACATGTAATATACCAGTATCCTTTGTGAAAAAAGTTGGTCTCTACTTATATTTTCAAGCAGCAAATATTTCCAATATTAATTAAAAGTGATCTGGTAGGTTTTCCTATTGTTTGCAATTTGTTTTCTAAATAAAGGGCTTAATTTAATTGAGACTTTCAATCTTCATATATTACCATATCTACCCTCAGTTGATCATCACTAAAAAAGTAAACATGAATATAGCCCTTTGTGCTCTTACAAAAGTCTTTTAATCATTTGCATCTCATTTTGTTGTTCGATGAAGAGGATGGACGGACGGATTGTCTGTCTGTCTGTCTATTTATCTACCATACCTATCTATCTATCTCTATTTTTTCACAATGAATCAAGGCTATACGGTGGCATTATTCTTGTTTATTTTTATATAACTATTCTAATTAAATATTGGCCAAAGCTACACACACACACACTGGCAAGCCTGGCAAAGAAACAACTAGCTAATCTGTTTTACACAGATGATGCCTCTGTTCTATTACTAACTCATAATGTTCTTAGGAAATATTTTTAAGACCCCTCCACCCATCCATTCAAAGAAAAAACAGCAGGTTATAAATAACTAAGTTTCAAAAGTGATTGTCTTCTTCGACAACACGAAAATTCACAGATGTTACACAAGCAGATAAACCACAAAAAATACTTTAAATATCTGAGTGCTTTTCCAATACCTAGAAAGCAAATAGCACATGATAACTGTGCTTCCTTAACTTAAGAGTACAGTAGACTTTTAAGATTTCATCTGTTGGTATAGGAACTTTATCCCAGAGTAATATTGCAGTATTAAATTATTTATTGCAAAAATAATTATGGAACATCTATATATGGCACAACTATAATCTTTTACCTATTCTGGTCCATGCAAAAAAGCACAGTGAGATTTTTTAAGCTTCCTTATTCTTGACACCATGATGTACCTTGAATTACTCTTGAGACTAGAGGATGATTTTTTGAAGAAGCTCAATCTGATAAAGCAATTTTATTAGCTTACTTAAGGCTTATCTTGACTCCAATTGGGTTGGTTTCATTAATAACATCTGATAGATATCTATCTACTTGGTGAAAAACATTGCAAGAAAATTGTTACCCTCCACTTTTGTTATTTTCAGGTGTTAAAAAACTAAGTGTTATGAAGAAAAGTTAATATTAAAGAATAGTAAAATGGGAACAAATTAAGAAATTTACTGGTATTTCAATGTTTCCCAGTGATACTTTTCTACGCTAGGCATCTATCATAGTTTGCTCTCCCTTTGGCAACTTTAGGAGATACAGTGGATATAAAAGCTTAAAATCCTATTAAAATGCCAGGTTTTTGATGTGTAAAAAAAATCAGTCTGAGAGAAATTACTTCAGTTTTAATATAACATATAAGCTGTACAATACAACTGAACTGAATAACCATTGAAATCATTTGAGGGGAAAAATAACAATACAAATGTACAATATGATTGCATAACTGTGCATACCATCTTGCAAGTAGGATGTGGCTGTGATCAGAATTAACCAATCATATTCAAACTGATGTTAAATAGTAGTCAGGTCAGGTAATCCCCAGGTTATGAGCATTCCCTCAGTGAATGTTCAAAGTTACGTGATAAGCACCCCGTAGTGTTTATAAACAAGTCTCGAAATTATGAATATTGCAGCACCACGGCAGTTGTTTGCTCTTACGAATGACTGCAAAGTCTCTGTACAATTCGGGCTCCCATTCCCCCTCACCTGGTCAGGTTTTCATAGGCACTTCACCTGTGAAGACTTACTTGCAAATATCTCCTCTCTGCTGTGCTTTTGTTTGCCTGCTTCATTGCTTCAGGCCTTCAATGCATCTGCAGAGAACAGAGACCTAACATACCTTGAGATCATGCAAGATCAGTAGCATGATATCTTGTACTACTCATCTCATGTGATCTTGCACTTTAGGTTCTGTGAATTGAGGCCTGGGCATTTGCAAACGGAGGGAAGGCTTTGGTCCTTCAGGCCGAAGCCTGCAAGGAGATTGCATTCCTGTAGGCTTTTGCAGCCCTTTATTGGCACCAGTGGAGCTTGGGAGAGGCGGATGGCTCTCTCTGAAGCTCTATTCCTACTGGCAAAGGCTTTCTGAAAAGAGCTGCTGAACCCTACAGGGTTGCAATCCTAAAGTGCTTTGCTGACAAGAAAGGAGGCCCCGAGGACTGCTCCTTTCTCACTGGAGATCCATTTGATGAGGCCTCTGGCGATGAAATTGGAGACTCAGAGACCCGCACATGTCCTTCCAGGGCGCATGTGGCAGCTCTCCCCCCACCACCTGTCTCACTTCACCTCATGGCAGTGCTGCCTGGCCTCCTGCCCTGTTGCAAGCAACCAGGCAGTAGGATGGAGTGTGTGGGGCTTAACTTGGGCTTATTTTGGAGGTAAGTCATATTTTCAGGGAAACACAGTATATGTGACAACAATCTCCATATTCTTTGTATGTCTGGGCCGTGGGTTAGGGTGACAAGCCTTTTCTGACTAAGAAAAAACATCAAAGCATGGCAACATGTTTTCAAAACATGTTTGATAAAAGCATATGGGAAAATTATTATGGTCTGTTGAGACCAAAGTCAAACTTTTTGGCCATAATTTCAAAAAGCATGTTTGGCACAAAAATAACACTTTGCATCACCAAAACATACACCATAGCCACAGTGAAGTATGGTGGTGGGAGCATTATGCTTTGGGTCTGCCTTTCTTCAGCTAGAACTGGGGCTTTAGTTAAGGTGGAGGGAATTCTGAACAGTTCCAAATATCAGTCGATTTTGGTACAAAGCCTTCAAGTCTCTTTTAAAATGCTGAAAAATGTCACTTTTCAACATGACAACGACCTAAAGCATATACTTCCAAATCAAGAAAATAATGGCTTCACCAGAAGAATATCAGTTTTGGGATGGCAGAGGCAAAGCCTAAACCTGAATCCAATTGAAAATCTGTGGGGTGACCAGAAGAGGGCTGTGCAAGATGACCTTGCAAGCTGATAGATGTGGAACACTTTTGAAAGGAAGAGGAGGCAGATTCCCGAGGAAAGATGTGCCATGCTGCAGGCTTCTGCCCCAAAAGTCTGAATGCTCTTATATAAAATCAAAAGGTGTTTCAACAAGTATTAGTTTATGCAACCAATTTATTGCTAAGATTTTTATTATTATTTTCCCCCTAAAATATTTCAGTTTGTTTCTAATTGAATTGTACAATTTATACATTATATTAAAGATGGAAAGAATTTTGAACTGGTTTTTCTTGGTCTGATTATTTTACATCTCAAAAACCAGAAATTTTAACATAGGTGTGTACACTTTTTATGTCCACATACAGTAACATTCAGATCGCCCAAAATTATGCCAATGTAATGGAAGGAAGGTTGAGTCATAGGGGTCTACTCTCTTACCATATAAGCATTATTCTGATGTTTTAACATGATTAATTCTGTCTGCATTGAAAAAAAAATGATGTCATTCTGAGGAATTTTATATGAACTGTTTACTGGCAGACAGAGTTCCCTAAAATGATACAGACAGAGAGTTGCAAAATTCTGCTTTTTGGTAATGAGTACTTATTGAATCACTGCATCTTCATTAGAACTTGAATGGACTTTTATTGAGTGAAGCTGAAATTATAACTTTTTATACTTTTTTTTATTCTTTGTATCTCTGATTTTATTTGACTTATATTTCACCATCTAAAAATGAAAAAGATTACCATAATTGGAAATGTAAGTTTATGTCCAATGCTCACATTTATTGGAATAATAAAAAATATGTCAAATGCCAGGATTTTTTAAAAAGAAGGGTATAAAACAATGTTTTAAACTTAAACTTTTACCCAAGTTTTATAACTTGGGTAAATATAAAAGTAAATAAAAAAAGGGATTGGAAATTTTGTGAAAAAATGTGCAACCCAAATCACATTATAATACATCTATTACCTTCTAAAAATGGCACCCTCCCAAAATGTGCTTAAAAGGCGTGATATAGACAACCTACTTGAAATTAATAAAACTATCTTACTGTAGACCTCCAGAAAAACAGTGCCATAGGGTTAACCATTATTAATTGAAGTGGTTCTGTTGCAATTCATTGCAACTATATTTCTATTCAATACAGTCTTTCCCAACTCTGAAAAAAAACTGTCCAGACAAAAGGTGTGGTTTTTAACCTGTGCTTATACTACATAAGTTGCTTTATTGCAGCTTCATACCAGTTTTACTATAGAAGGCTAGGATCTTCCTTTCCAGTTTTAAGGCAAAGTGTCTCAGGAAAAACCAGTTGGCAGTTCCAATTTTCCAAGCAAAGTTAGATAATTTCAGGAAGATATCTTTCCAACTAGCTATACCCCAGATGAGGTCTGGTAATTGTGATAATTTTTTGAAAAATAATTTAATCCAGCCTCTGGTATTGCTCAAGGTGCTTGGCAATCATTGAACCTAGGTGCAATTGAAGACATTGTTGATACATTTCATGAATTTCTTTCTTGGAAATTCTGTTAACGGCCCATCTCAGTGAAGTCCCAGAGGAAGGAGTATGTTCAAAAAAGCCATATGACTGGCTGTGTGAATGAAGTCCCACCTTTTTTCTACATGTCACTGTGGTATTCAGATACAAAGAGTTTCAATTGCATCACTGCAACCACCATCTTGATTTAAAAAAAAACCTGTGGATTAAAAGTTTTAAAAGGGCTACTACCTAGTTTTATCTAAATGGATTGTCAATCTCCAAACAAAACTAATCAATTTAAATTAGAATAGATTTATCATAAATTTCTCTATTGAAAATATCCAAACATGAAAGAAAATTAAGTTTGGTAAATGCAAAATTTGCATGCACATTTAACCCAACAATTACTAGTAGTTGTTTATGATAACCTGACTTTCTACACATTTGTACTTGATATTCTTAATTACATCAACTTCACATCTTGGCTTAAAGTCCTTTTTGTTTTAGAAACAAAAGAGCAAAAGGCTCAGTGGTATATTAGGGACAAAAGCAATGAATTGGATGCAGAGCTACCTGTCCAACTGGCCATTTCACAAGACACCTATAAATTGACCAAACTTTAACGCAATTGAATTCTCAATGGAGTAACTGTTCAGAGCACCGTCTGGGCAATCCTTGCAATATATTTTGTTTTGCATAACAAGGTCTACTTGAATTCCAAAGCATTACTTTTCTATTATTCAACAAAATACTTAGGAATGGAAAATTGATCCCAGAGCCTTACGGTCTTTTATTGCCTTAAAAAAACTAGTTCAAACTGAATTCTGGCTTCTTGATCTTGTTGACTTAGCACTAGTTCCGCCCTAGTGACAATGCTGACTGCTGCTATTAAGAACAATACTGACACCAGGAAGGTGGTAGTGTCCCATCCATGTCATCCTCCAATAAAGCATTAATTAAATCACAAATTTAAAGTGGTGAAGGGTAACTCAGGGAGCATCCTCATTCCACTTTTAATTACTTGCAGGAAATTCTCATATATGAATTGCTGGTTTTTAGACTGGTCGGGGATTTTGAGTTTTTAAAAGAAAGCTACTAATGAAGTACTTTAAAACAATATAACCAATTAAGTGTTTTTTAAATCTTTGGATTAACTTTTAGCTTCCTTTTCTCTTTTCTTTTCTAAATTTCCTTACCCTCTCGCAATTGTGATTTCATGTGCCAATATTTAAGAAATTGACACTTTAAAGCAATGTTTTAATTTCTATTTTTTCACCTTAATGTCTTTGAATGATGC
This sequence comes from Laticauda laticaudata, assembly GCA_004320025.1. NCBI lineage: Eukaryota > Metazoa > Chordata > Lepidosauria > Squamata > Elapidae > Laticauda > Laticauda laticaudata. The sequence goes on from BHFT01001751.1 coordinate 95,290, forward strand.
CATTAAAAAAGAGTTAAGCTTCTATTCATTATTCATACCCTCACCACATTTAGGTCAAGACTATATCTGTTAGTTTGTTTGGAGTGAAAGTGCTATAAGAAGTTCTAAGCAGCTTGATATTTTTCATTTTTTCCCCTTCCTAATGTTTTCCTGTAAGTACAGGCTCCAGTTTCTTTCAGATCAACTGGTTGATTTTTCATTTTTTATTTCCTTCTAAATTTCTGGTGGTCTAAAAAATTAAAGTTAATTAAGAAAACTAAATTTAAATATTTTTTTTAAAATGTTTTCATTTTTTGAAAGTATCCTTAGACCAGCCTACTACCTTGATACAATTCCTATTTCTGTTGACAACAAGAGGTTTTAAGTGTAGTGAACTGACCTTTCATTTCCTTCCAGGGCTATGCCTATGAAATGTATTTTTTACTTTTTCTCAGCATACAATGTTTGTGAATATAATGATTTGACTTGAGTATTATTAGCAGCATCTTACCATGTTCTTTCCCATTACAAACATTGGTTATGCCATTTTCTACCACACCTTCTCCATCAGAACTTGGTCTTTCTAAGGACAGTTTCTGGATGGAAAAAGAATTATTAATATAGTTACACTGAGAATAATCTGTTGTGATCAAAGAACAAAACATCATCTACCTATGAGGCAAACACAACACATCCAAGAATTATTTTGTCAGGAATTATGTTTTTTACCATTCAAGTGTTACATCTTATGTTCAACATAATGCTGATACACACAATGTTCACAGGGAATAACATGTGAAGGCTGTAATCACTTCTTTGTATTATGTGGTAATTGTAACTTTAAAGGCTCAGGGTCCTTTTTTACTGTAATATTAAGCAAGCTCCTCATTTAATTGTCTAAAGAAATATTGGTTAAATGAGATCATCTATTAAATCCAAACTGAATTTTAAGCACGTGTAATATAACAAAACCAATTTTGTGTATAAACATGCAGCATATCTACAAATTATCTGTAATATCCTATGTGTACTAAAGAAAATGGCAGAAAATGGCAGATTTATTTTATGTATTTATGATACTATATGTAACAATAACAAGTTATTTATAAAGAAAATAAAAAGTTGTTTCTTAACTAGCTTCTATTTCATTCCACTCAGTCCAAAGCTGCTTTTTCAAGAGGCAACTGAAAAAGCACCTTTGGGACAACCATGACCTAGATGACTGTGAACCTCCATAAACATTCCACTCAGTAGAAATGCATAGAGTATTCATTGACTTACAATCATTTGTTTAATGACAATTCAAAATTACATTGGCACTGGGAAAAAATGACTTATGACTGGTTTCAATTTATGGCTGTTGGTCACATGATCCAAATTTGCATGCTTGGTAGCTGGTATGTATTTATGACGGTTGCACTGTCCCAATCAACTTTCAACAAGCAAAGTTGAAAGGGAAGCCTGATTCACTTAACTGAATGATTCTATTAACTGCAGTGACTCATTTAACAACTGATGCAAAAAGATTGTAGAAAAATTTAGCTCTCCTTCTCTGTACTGAATTCTAAACAATGTTTGATTAATGAAGCTGCCTGTTCTTAAAATATTTACATGCACAAATAGGTAGAGATCCCTTTGTCAAATGTTAGGCCAGAAATAATATTCACAATAGCCGTTTATTTTTAATTATTTTTTTTAAAAAGAAATGTTTCTTCTGGTCATAGTAATATTAAAATATTTTTTAAAAAAATTAACCACCCTAAATAAGGGAAATTGCTTATTGTTGAATAATAAATTTGCATAATTCTAATTATCTATCTATATCTTCTGACTGCAGAGTTGTGGTTACCATCATGATTTTTTTTACTATCCCCACAGACACTCCTATAAATAGAAAATATTAAAAAGAAATAATAATAAGTAACTATGCTAAACTTAAAACATTTTATTATATTTTCTTCTTTTATTGCTTTTAATCCCCCAGAAAATATTGAGTGGATTAGAAATTTTAAAAAACTTATCACCATCATCATCAGAAACAGTGCCATCATCATCCTGTGTGGTTCTAAAATATAATTGCTCTGGAAATAGAGGATACCCTTTAGGGACATAGGGAAGATCTGCTACCAAGGCAACGGTCAGATAAGTGAGCCTAGACCAAGCAAATGCAAAAAATGCCCTCCTTAAGTTAAAGGGGGAAGGAAGTTCAGACTTGCAATTCTGTTGCTGTAGCTGTTCTAATAAAAGTAGCTTTAGGTCTGCTGTGTATTCCTGTGTATTTCTTAGACTAGTCTACCTTATAAACTGACGGTAAGTGCCTGTGAATATTTATGATATTCCGAAGAGAGAGTAGAATTCCAATAAAATTTAAATAAATAAATAAAATAAAACTGCTGAGATAAGAGAAGCCTCAGAAATGTTCTTACAATTCTTACTATTCTAGGTAATTCTCCAAAGTGTGTAATTTAGATATCTTCATCCACATTTTTATTTTGCAACGGCATGGGCAACTTTTTTCCATTGCAATACATCACAGTGGTATAATTTGTAATTTTCAGTAGTGCTGCTTTTTCCATATCCCATACCACCATAAGCAATCTACCATATATTTTATGCTCTGACATTTAGCATAAGGACATTTGTTATTTAGATTTAATCCACAAATACCATATGTTAATGTTTTGGTATATACAGTATAAACCAGGGGTGTCAAACTCACATCGTCACGGCTGCATCATGTGACGTATCGTGATTTTTTTCCTTCACTACTAAATCGGGTGTGGGCATGGCCAGCACGTGACACATCCGGCCCACGGGCCATGAGTTTGACAGCCCTGCTATAAGCCAATCAGAAATGTAAAAAGATATTTTAAAAAGGAACTAAATGAAGCTAAATGATATCAATTGTCTTCCCATTATTCAAATACAATAAGCCTGTCCTGAAAAAGCATTTATTGCTATCTCTATAATATAGAATAGGGAAATTATATATAGGCACAGAAATTAGCAAAACTGATGAATCTTGATTTCTCATAGTGAACAATGAAATTTAGCATTTTACTTTTAATGTTATTGAAACTAGAGACATTTGATTCATTGGCCATGTCTGCACATCACTTGACTCTACAGTTCATACTTTATTAAGCCACGGTGTATATATAATCTGAGGAGACACTAGAGCATAATTTATATTTATGGGACACACCATAAACTCTAGTTTGTAATAATTAGTTTACAAACTTGCCTTGTTTAAATACTAAAACAAATAAACAAACCACAATCCCAACTTAACTCCTGCTAAATTTGTCTGGCAACTCACATGGACAAAAGACTAAAGCGAAGATGCATGGCTTGCATGAACCAGCACACTATTGTTCATCTCCTTGGAGATTTAATAATTCTGGACTCCTGGTTCAAAATGATTTCTGAACAAACTGAAAGCACCATACTGTGTTTTGTTTTTGCAATTTAATTACCTTTTCCAGATCAGTCTTATACACAGAATTAGATGATGGTCCATCTGAATCCACTGTGCCAACATAGGTGCTGCAAACTTCCTTTATTACCTTTAAAAATGAGGGGGGAAAGTTCATTGGTATCTTCTTGAAACTTTAAAAACTTATAAAAGCTTATACTGAAACAGAAAAGATAGTATTAAAAAAACAAATGACCAGTTACAATCTTGATAGTTAGAGAATGAGAATTTGCTTGAGTAGCAAACCAGAAAGTATATTTCTACTCATTTAGCACCTTATGCATGAAATGAAGAGAAGGCATTAAAACTACAGATAAAAAGTTCCATACCAGATCTAAAGCTTCTCATTCTGGACAAAGGAATGCTTATATAATATGACTCTAGTCCTTACTTCTGTTTTTTATTAGATTTAATATTCCTTCTTTACATCTCCTACTTACACCCAATTCTTCCTCTTTTATATACATATGCACCTGGAAAAATACCAGGCAACTTAAATTCAAATTGAACTTTCCAACTCGAAAAGAGGTATAATAGCTGTTTTAAAATGCAATTATTTTATCTTATTTATTCTTAGTACTTTAATTTTGTAACTTTGTCTATTTATGTTTTCTTTTTATTGACATGTACAGGTAGTCCTCGACTTATGACCACAACTGAATCCAAAATTTCCATGAAGTGAGCTTTGCCTCATTTTATGACCTTTCTTGCCCCAGTTGTTAAGTGAATCATTGCAGTTGTTATGTTAGTAACATACTTATTAATTGAATCTGGCTTTCCCACTGACTTTGCTCATCAGAAGGTAGCAAAAGGGGATCACAGGACCCTGGGACATTGCAGCAGTCATAAATATAAGTCAGTTGTCAAGCATTTGGATTTTGATCATGGGAATACTGTAACGGTTGTAAGTTTGAAAAATGGTCTGGGGTTACTTTTTTCAGTGCTGTTATAACTCTGAATGATCATTAAATGAACTATTGTAAGTTGAGGACTACCTGTAACAATATTACACACATATAGTCACACTCACGTACATATATTAAGTAACACTATAAAGGAGCTTCAATATCAAATATTTATTTATTTGCTTAAATTTACTTGCCACCCCATCCTGTTGTGGGGCTCTCTGGGCAGCTTACAACAGTAAAACAGAAAAATAATGATTAAAATAATAATAAAATAATTATTAAATTAAAATAATTTAAAATAAAATAAAATAATAAGCGAAGCAATGAAACAATAAAAATAAACAATGAAAGTAACATTAACAAGAATGAAAAGATGGGCAAAAGTAACTTAGAAGTAACTTAGCTTAAGACTGAAACATTTATTAAATAACAAATACACTGGCGTATGTCACAATGTGTTCTTTTATCCCTTCTTTTCCAATGTTAAATTTAACTCTGTCTGAAATAAATCCTATTAAAATCAAAATTATACTGTTTCGAATAATGATATCCTAAATTGTATGTACATGAATAGAACATGCATTTTTATTTTCTACTTTACATATAATATTGTACAGTATGTAAATAACAGAATACCAAGAATTTAATATGTATGTATGTATGTATGTATGTATGTATGTATGTATGTATGTATGTATGCTGCTCAGCTTTGTTCGGGTATTTTCCCACGTCATTGTAGTTGTGCTTTTAAAGTTGTAGCAATGTTTCGGCAGAATCTCATCTGCCATCCTCAGGCTTCTGTATTGTGTTCGTCTGTGAGTCAGACTTTCACAGCCGTTTCAGTTTTAAATTTGGGGCTAGCCTACTGCTGTGCCAGAATGGTTTTTTCTTCATCCTGATTGGTTGGGAGTCTTGGTCTGTGTTTATTGGTCTTGGAGTTTGCTGTGTTCTACTTGATTGGTGTTTTTAATATCTTCTGTGTGGCTTTTTTTAATGTCTTGATTGGCTGGCAACATTGTGTTCCTGTATTAGAGGCTTTTAGTGCAGCTTGGCTCAGAGTAAATGGACGGCTATCATTTGTTAGGAAGCTAGGTTTTATCTGGGTGCCTGGTTGGGGTGTGTTTGAGCTGGAGGTATCAGGGGGGATCTGTTTGTGCCCAGGTGTTTGCCTGGCTTGTGGTGTGGAGATTTTCATTGTAAGTGCAGGGCCTGTGTGGAGGCTTGGGGAAGTCAAAAAATGGGCCTCCCAGAAACTCCAGAAGGCCAGAAATGCGTCCATTTCTGGCCTATAGAGAGCCTCCGGAGACTGGGGAGACTGTTTATGCCCTCCCAGAGGCTTGAGGAAAACCTGTGGAGCTCGGGAAGGGTAAAACAGCTCCCCCCGCCATAGTGCAGGCGGCTGACTAGGCTTTGCAAACAAAACATTAATATTCTAAAAGAAGCATTATTCTAGGGATTGCTCTGAATACCTATCCTCAGGAGGAAATAATATGACCCAACTGGCTATGGTTTGTATTATGAAAGGGCATGCCAGCCATAACAGTAGTCCACTGCATCTCCCCTTAAAGACCAGGCCTCAGAGTTTAAGTTATCTGACCTAAATATTTGGGACAGGTGCTTTAAAAGAGCAAATATCCATAAGGAATAAATACTTTGGAATGGTCAATTCCTTTAAAATAAGCAGATATGCAACACATTTCTAGGTAAGACTTTTCAATTCAGTATTGTTCTATTTTCAAAATCAAAATTAACTATAATTGAAAAAGATATAATTGTGCTAAACTGTATCTCTAGTCAACCAATAATAAACTTAACCAGGCCATATCTAGACGTGCAATTGTCAGCAAATCCACTGTTGCTTCTAAATTTTAATACTTTGTAAAACAGAAATTGTCCTCTCCCACATTGTTATTAGTATACTGGAATTAAATCATGCTAGAGTCAGAAGGGAGTAATGTTTAATGTACAACTCTAATTTAAGCGTGCTGACTGGCTGAATTCCTATAGCACTACAAGTTTAATTATGGGGCAAAATTAATATTTTACATCTTCAATTTTATGCTAAGGTCTCATATATTTTAAATACATTTTATCAATCGCTACTTGGTCTTAAATTAATCAGTGCAAGGATAAGCAATGGAATTGATTATAACATGACATACTTTAAGCCACTGATCGGCCTGTTCCTTACTCTGTACAGCAAGAACCAGAGCATCTTGACCTTGGTGTGCAATTTTTAATTCATGCTTCTTCTTTTTACTATCTTTGGGGATATATGTAATACTGCAGTCACATAATAACAGTTCCATCTGAGGCTGTTGCTCCTTGGAACTTTTATAGCACTATAAAGACAAAAATAAGGAGGTGAGAATCAAACTTCAGTGAGCAAACATCAACTTCACATTAAAAAAACCATTCCATTCACATGATCTTTGCATTATTCACAAATTAACAATGGCAAAAAACCCATTTGGCAATATTATAGCTACAATAAAGACAAAAATTGTCATTAAAAAAGAACAGCATTAACCTCAGGTGAAATATGAACCACATCACTGGACTATTTACGTCCTATTCCAATCTCCCCTTTTTAAGGAAAGGCTGTGGAAAATGTGGCTACCCAGCAGCTTCAATAGACCCTGGATGAAATCGATTATCTAGAGACTCCTTTTTGCCAGGATTTAGATCTGGGCATGGGATGGAAATGGCATCAGTCGTACTTTTGGATGATTTCTGGCAGGAGCAGGATGTAGATAGTGCATCCATCCTATCTCTACTTGACAGCAGGCTTCAGTATCACTGACCCTAGTATTCTTCTGGATCTGCTTGGTAGAGTGAGAGTGGACAGCATTGAACTGGGATGGTTCTTTTCTTTTCTATGAGGTTGATGCCAATCAACATTGATTGGGGGTGAGACCCCACTCTTGGTCTCTTACTATGTGGGTTTCCACATGGTTTGGTGCTCTCTCTGCTCATTTAACATCTACATGAAACCACTGGATGAGATCATCTGTCACCATGGGGTGAGGCGTCCTCAATATTCTGATGATACTTGATTATATCTCTCTATTCTTGGCAAAGTAAATTATGCTTGTGGTGCCGTGTCTCTGCCTAGAGACTGTCAGGGTTTGGATGGAGAGCAGGCTTCAACTAAACTATGGCAAGGCTTTTGTTTTAGAGCCTTCCAGTTCCTTTACCATCTTTGGTATTAGATGGAGTTGCAATGCCCCAAAGATCCCCAGTGCACAATTGGTGGGACTTCTGGGCTCATGACTCCCGCTCAAAGTGCAAACCTGAGTAGGAAGGCTTTTGCACAACTTCATGTCATGTTGTGTAATGTAAGATTCTACTCACAGTTAATCATGACCTGGTCACCTCCCGAATGGACTGCTGTACTACCTCTAGATGGGCTACTTTGAAGCATCTGGAGACTTCAACTGGAGCAAAATATAACACAGAGTTCTTATATGTGTTCCTAGAACAACACATTATACCTGCGCTCCATGTATTGGTTGCTTCCCGGTTCAATTCAAGGTGCTATATTTGAGCTTTAAAGCTCCACGTGGCATGGGATAAGATTATTTGAGGGACCTGCTTCTCCCTAGATACATCTCATCATCCCATCACATCCAGCAGAAGAGGAACATTATGGGTTCCAGCTGATGAAAGAGTTTCATGTGATGGGATTCAGGAGATGAACCTTTTCTACCATGGCACCCACCCTTTGAAATACAATTTCTCCCCAGAAATTGAGATTAGGCCCAACCCTATGGGCCTTCCAGAAATCAATCAAAACCAGGTTTTTCCAGCTGGCTCAAGGATCTTATGGAGTCTACAATATTGCTTGTAGGATTATTGGTCCATTCTCCTGCAGTCTTATTTATATTTTGTGTGAAATAGTTTGTAATTGTTATTTTAGATTTGTTCTTAATTGCTTGTTTTATTGCACACTGCCCATATACCTGTGTGAGTTGGGTAGCTATGTAAATGTAATATATAAATAACAATTATTTCTGACACTTTCCAAGATTATGCTTTTCCAATACTTCTTTTTCATGAACATGTCAACAGTATCAAGGTTCTCAATAGAAATTTCTTCAAGATCAATTTTTGATAACCAATTGTCAAAAGCAGCCAGCTTTTGGCAATAATTGTATTATTCTTCCAATGTAGCACTGTTCCTGATTATAGTATGATTATTTAAATTATTCTACATTGAGGATGGATTTTGGCAAAAGGGCAAAATCAAGATTTGCATGTCTGAATGTCAAGATGCCTTCCAAGTACCAGCACTGCATGCACAGCTTTCTTACTTATTCTTCAATCTAATTATTCTGTACTTCTTTTTCAACCTGCCTAAATCTCCTGCAAAATTTTACCATTAATTATAATTCAGTCAAAATTCAAATACTGTTTGCACTCTTGGCTGCCCATTCTATCCCAGTAAGTAATCATACTTCAGGGAAAATAAATCAAGGATATATTGCAGAAACTAGGTACCTCCTTTTTTGTGCAGAACTATCTAAGCCAGGAGTGTCAAACTCAATTTCATTGAGGACCATATCAGGGTTGTGTGTGACCTCGGGAGGGAACGGGGGCCAGGAGGATGTGACTGGGGTGGCACAGGCAACCCAACATCACTCGTGTCAGGGGCAGCTGTGGTGGTCTGGGTGGGGCTGGGGGGATCCATTGTCTCCAGCAACGGTAGGCAAGACCAGGGACAGTGCCAAACCCTTGTCCTCCAGAGGACCCTCACTGTCTCTCTCAGGCCACATGGACGACCCCCGGATGGCAGCGCAAGCTCTCCAGAGCCCTAGGCAGTGGAGGGCAAGCACCCAGCCCGGCCCTCAAGCTCCCAGGGCACTGGGACCCCACAGCCCAACCCAGCCCCACTTCCCTAAGCTGTGCTTCATGGTGTATGCAGGACAACAAAGTGTGTGCGTGAGAGGGAGGCCCACTCCCTCTCCACACAAGGAGACCTGGCTTTGTAACCAAAGTATCCACAGTGATGGGATGGTTGACCACTAGGAGAGGTCAGGAAGAGGAACACCTTGCCCTCAGAAGCTGTGGGAGCGCCATCACTTGAGACTTTCAAGAAGAGATTGGACTGCCATCTTTCAAAAATGGTGTAGGGTCTCCCACTTGGGTGGGGGGGTTGGACTAGATGACCTACAAGCAGGGGTGGGATACGACAGAGTTAACTACCAGTTCAGGATTTACGAAGTTTGGTGATTTATGATGTGTTTCCCTGCACACTGTGAGCCGCGCACCTGTAAATTGTCATCAGCATGCTGAGTTCCGAGAAGCAGCCTTTGAAACAGCCCTCTTTTCCACGAAAAAATTGACGTCGACACGGAACAAGTCGTCGACTTCAACTAAAATCAGGAAATAAAGATCAGGTAAGAGCCCGAGTGGGCAGGTGGGCAAAAACATCAGCAGACATAGAACCAGTTTTATGTCTGCTGCTCTTCAGAGATACCAGTTCTACAGAGGTGAACCAGTAGAAACCCACCCCTGCCTACAAGGTCCCTTCCAACTCTGATTATCTATTATCATAGGAGACAAGGAGAATGCAAAAGGGCAGCAGTGCTGCTGGTGGACAAGTGTTAAACATGCTAAACCAACCAACCTTCCCTTTTCTGTTCATTCTTTCTTCTTCCTTTCCCTCTTTCCTTCTTTTTCCTTCCTTGCTCTTTTTCCATTTTTCCTTATTTTTCTTTGTCTTTCCTCTTTCCCTTTCTTCTTTCCTGTTCCTTTTTGGATGCTCAAATGCAAAAGGGAAAACATCTTTCCTTTTGTTTTGTTTTGCTTTTGTTTTGCTTTGTTTTGCTAGCAGTCTGCCTGCAAAAATGGAGTTTGGGGGGTCTGCATGCAGCACCCCGGGTCCCATTTTCGGCCATGACGGCCTCCTGCAGTTCTCTGCCAGCAAAAATGGAACTCAGGGGTCATGCGCAACCCCTTGGCTCAGTTTTCGGCTGTGATGGCCTTCTGCCAGTGAAAATGGAGCCTGGAAGGGACACGTACAGCCCTCTTGAGCTCTGTTTTCGCTGGCAGCAGCACTGTGGGCCGGTCCTTCACTGTTTCCAGGGTGGCTCCTTGAGTTTGACACCCCTGATCTAAGCCATGAAAAGACAAATTAAATCATGATACTTAAGCAAATACAACTGAGCCATACAGATGACTTTCCAGCATAATTCTGGACTTGAATACACTGCAACTGGCATTTCAATAAAATCCATAAGGCTTAGTTACCAACAGTTTGTTTTCTTTGATCACACACAACAGTTTGGTCCATTGTCCAAATCGTTTTTTTCGTAAAAGGAAGGCACAGATTTTAGCATCCTTTACAAGGTCCATTGATGCTTCCTCAGAAGGCCATTGATGTCTCATTTTTTTCCCTTTTCCATCTTCATCTTCTTCATCATAAGATTCATACGAACTACTCATTGCATCAGAATCATAATCTTAACAAGGCAAAAAAAGTTCTATTAAAATAAAATCTGCATATAACAGATGATCAAAGTCACATTTGGAATTAAGCAGTTGGTACTATGTAAATTCATAATTTAATAAAATGTACTTTTGCCTTAAAAGTTAACAACAGAGAATTATATACTCCATAGGTTTAATTCTATGGATATATATATAAAAATATTTTTACAAGCAAAATTAGCTAACTTTGAAGTAATAAATAATACCAAAGCTAAAACATGTAAGTAACAAAGCAATTATGATTATATATTCTTATAATGGTAAATGGTAAAATATTTAACTGGCAAAATTGTCCTTATACATAAAAAACATTTTAAAAAATTACACAAACCTACAAGTTCATGACTGAAAAGTTAACTACAGGTGGTCCTTGACTGTTGCTTAGTGACCATTCAAAGTTATAACAGACCCAAAATGGCAATTATAATCAAAGGTCCAGTAACCAGGCCTCTCCTGCAGTCACATGATTGCATTCTGAGCACCTGGCAATTTATTGTTATTTGCTGCAACCCAATCTCGTGACAGCAATTTACTATATTTTTTCAGGAAAGTGGCATTTACTTCCAATTTCCAGGAAAAAAAAAACCCGCTTAACAACTGTGCCAATTGTTTAATGACCACAGTTTTGCTTAACAACCATGGTGATTCACTTAACTGCCAAAAAAACATCATAAAATCACTTCAGTCACAAGATAATCTGTTTAAGGGCTGGTACAACTTATGACTAACTCTTGGTTTACTTACAATCATTAAGTCAAGGATTACTTGTAACTAACTCTCATAATTGCCTGACAAGTGGTTGTGGGAACATGTTTTCTCCTGAAAGTTACAAAAACATTTAAGCAATGTTCTACTGTATATGACTACCGTAATAAGATCTCCTCTTTCAGAAATGGAAAGTAAACTTTATGAATGCAAAGGAAATTTTAAGAATATTTGAACATGTTTCACTAGAGGTTATAACCTCTTTACCCATGAAGAAAGATGCAGGGTTTTGGAGGCCTGTTACCTATCTTAGACCACCATTACCTGATCTGTTTTGACTGTATTAGGAACATATGCAAGAGAAGATGGATATTATTTAGTAACAGTAAAAGCAAACTAAATACATAAGAAATATGTAACAAATCAATAGCACTATTTCTGGTAAAGCCCCTGTCACACTGCACCAACGGATGGAAAGAGGATGTAAAACGGAGAAAAACACTTGCCATCCGTTGG
>BHFT01001753.1:0-27812 GCA_004320025.1 Laticauda laticaudata
GACATTTATTTCCATGTTCTTTATTGGGAGTTGTCCAAACTGGGCGAGTGGAAATGTTCAGACAGCCTAGAGTGACAGCCAAGACACAACCTTGATATATCAAAATCTATGCCTATTTCTTATCTGCAATCGTCATGGAATTAGCAGATCCTTGTCCCACTATTGGCCCAATACAAGTGCTCTTCGTCACCAATTCAGATCACGACGCATTTGCACATCTCTAGAATTGTTGCAATCAGCTTACGAAAGTGTCGCCTGCAAATAGCAATTTATATCTATTATTTCTGTGGTGGGATTCAATTTCTCTGAACTACTTGTTCTCTGTGTGATTGCATTCGTCGCCGTGGCAGGTCAGAGATACTGTAAAGTCCATCAGAATTGTGGTTATTTTGTCCATTTGGTTTTCTGAACTTACTCTAAAATTTGTCCAGTGCCTGGTCATTCTCACACAACTCGTCAGAATTCTCTGAATACCACCTCCTGATAATATTCATTTCTTATAGTAGTACTTAAGCTTTGTGTGGAAAGCTTTTAATTTCACAACTGCGGAAGGCTCTGAAGTGTCTGTGATGTTTCCCGCATCAGCACAGACCTTCGTCCCTACTCATGAAGCTTACACATCTTCTAGAATCACCAACCAATTAATCAATGTGCCAATGAAATAAAGACAACTTTATCATTACTCTTAACTAATTGATGCATGAAAGACATGTTTTACAGTGATATCAACCCATCTGTTCGTCAGTCTCTATATAATCTCCTCAGTCGCGCTATTGGTCAATGTTGGCCAATGTCAGCATGAACTCAAATAATATGTTGGACTTGAGAGAAGGAAAGAGATTTCATGAATTCTTAGTAAATTACTGATCTAGCTCCCTTCATTACTCTTTATTAAAAGCTTCAAAGCTGTCATTAAATTATTGCCCTATTCATTAAAGTTTATCAACTGATTACCAAACTTTTTCATATGCTCTCTCTATAGAAAGTTACAAAAAACACAACTTATAAAATAAAACTTTATAGACTGATGGTGTTCGTTCATACTATTAAGCATGGGCTGATCTTCCTAGACTTATCACTTCCTGACTTGGGCCAGTAGAAACTTAGCAATGTCTGTGATTGGCTTCACATATAGAACCTAGATCAATTAATTAATCCTGCCTTCCTCCTATGCGTATCTTTCCTATACACTTCTCATACTGCGGCAAATTCAATGTGACATGCTCCATCAGCTGCGAAAGCGGCAGCCTAGACCCTGTTATAAACAGGCTCAGCTCTCTCTGGCTGCAGCCAATTGCTTCTCTTATTCTGTATCTGTTTGTTAATAAACGCCTTTGGTTGCTTGAACACCCATGCACCTCGTGTGCTTTATCCAATAAAACACTGGATTTCAGGACGAGGTGGGACTCCTCTTGAAGCGATAACCTGCACCGGTGATAAGAACGCCCAGACGCAGCACTGATATCGCCTGGGAACACAACGCATCCTGCCCGCACCCTTCAATTCTCCTAACGAAGAGGAGCGCATCATATAACAGATCACTTCCAAATGTATCTGGACTGACAGCAATGAAAGGAGATTCATCTCTAGAGCAACGCAATTCTACTTGTTTATTCCTTCCACCATTGGTGGACAACGGTGTTCAAAAATGGCGGAACTATACCCTCTCGCCGAAAGCCCCGAGACGTTAATAGTACAACTAAGTGGCTGAATTACAAAGGAATCCTTCAAAGCACACTACGCTCCTACGCGGTAGTAGTCACAATCTACCTATACAGCTGCCATGACTCTCTACCGCAGACACGACCGATACCAATGCGAGAAAGGATGGATTAGACGTACTGCCAGATTTTTTTTGCTTGCATCTACATACAATATATTGCCGTGATCGGCAGTCGGGACTTCTCTTGAATATCGACAAACGAGCATGGGTGATACTCTCATTCGTCGTTGGAGCTTACGAGCACACTACCGCACAAAATACAAATCTACATCCTAAAACAAGCCTCAACATCTCGATCTTCTGATTTGACCAGAATCCATCGGGATCCACCTACAGGCGCGAATCAGCCTTCACAACCATAATCGCAAGCGGTCACAAGAAGAAGTATGAACAGCCAAATGCGAAGACAACACAATCCCTTCCGCAGCTTAGAGAATATAAATAGGCGGTCGTAGATAGATCGATATTTGTCGTACTAGCTACCATCCACCATTACCCTTACTATCTGAAGGACATCGATCAAGTGAATATAGCTTTAATCTCTAAGCTTGAAGGAGTATCGAACTGTCTATATTTTATTGTCTATTCTATAGTCTCTTCTCATTCCTTCCACTCGGTCTTCTCTTGTGCATTATAACTAAAATAATTAGGTCAGCCGAAAAAAGATTTTCTTTTGGCCTCGTATGTGCTAATAGTATATGCCGTGCTAGCGGAGCGGAACCATGCCCGATTACCGATATGCTCATTATTTTGTCTGACTCGCTTTATCTTGCATTTCCTACCTGCCTAGATAAAAAACTTGTCGCAGCATCGAAATAATGCTCTGCAGAACCAACATGATTATAATCTTGATCTAGTGCCCTACGAGACTCATTAATACTTTCCTCCCAACTATCGAGTCTCTTCAGTACTCGGCCTCAATCACGAGCGTCCTGAAGTGTACGATATTTCTCCCCTTAGTTTGCCAAACCTATACTTACGAGGATATCGACGCCGTAATATACACTCCCAAAACTCGTCGCATAACTGAATTTATTAAGATGTAAAGGCCGTCTCAATGTTATCTGAAAACCGAGCATAACGAGGATTAACCAGTTACTTTCTATTATTTACATCTAAATGTCTATTAACCCTGTATATATTTTTATGAAGTGGATCTCTCGAGGTCCTCCTTCTGGATATGGTGGTTTTCATTTAAAATATATCATTTATTAGTACCTCATGACTTTCAAATCGACAATTGCTAATTATCATATCTTTGACTCTCTAATTAGACTATTCAGGAAACGCATCCCTGTAGTTGGCCATTGAGACAATTTAGGTCACTCGATAAACTAACTGTCGAAAAGTAACTGCTGTCTTATACCTTATAGTTCGACCGAGGTACATGACCTCGAGTCCCTATCGATGCAATCGAATGGCTCGCACCCTTGAGGCATCGGTATATCCGGACTCGATCTCGGATGATACAACCGGTTTGGAGATGAGCTCATCCTCCGGAATCTCCAGACGTCTATCGGCCTCAACCTGCTGCAAGTATGGAAAACCCCGATCTTCATTAGCCTTAATCCTCTCCAAACTACCCCAGAACGTTAAAAAGCCAGCGGATGTTCCCTTTCGTCTAAAGCAAAAACTAGCAGAACAACTTGACAAGCTCTAATCCCAGGAGTTCATCTGTTCTGAACTCTGTGGAACCATGCAAGATGGGGAAACCTTATCTTGTCTTATCACCATAATAAACTACCTGACGGGATTCTCTGATTAATGTCATCCTGTTTTTCTTGTGTTACTTACTCTAAGAACCTCCTAACTCTCATTGTCTCTTTTAATCAATTATCTTCTTTCTCCTAAACGTTATTACCTCAGTGCCTCATTAATGCATTCTTCATTATCATTTTATCTATCTCTATCTCCTCTTGTGTGCAAAGTCATAATTTTTTTATAATCTTTTGGTATTTCATCTTCACTACTCCTCATACTGTAATGCTCTTTATTTCATGTCTATATTCTCTTCCCATTTGTTGCAACTTTCCTATATGTATTCTTCTGTCTATTTCTTATATATCTCTCTCTATATACCTGTATAGCTTCGTCAAGTACATATAGCTCTCTCAGAGATAACGGACGCTCATTATTCTATTCTCTCATCAAATATTGACCTCACTTCGTACCTCTCATTTGTCCTACGCTTATTTCATGCCTTCGTTTCCATATTGATACTCCTTTATTTTCTTTATGCTTGTTGCCTTGTTTCTTGTCAGATCCCTGTGCCTGGTCTTCCTAAAGGTTGTGAATTCTGTGAATATACCTCTCATCTATATTGGCTTAGATCTCTAAGATTTTCTTTTACTCCTTATTCGTCTCTTTGTCTCTATTTCTCTTCGATATTTTTATTGCCCTCTTATATCTTCGATTTGTCAATGCATATGTATCAACTAGTTGCTTATCTCTCTTACAAATTAAATTCAATAATAATCACTTTCTTCAAGTACTTTTCTATTCTACTAAACTAATCATAATTATTAGTGACACTCTTTGGCCTCATATATTTTGTCTTTATTCCGACCTATACAGAAGATGAATCGTAGAATGTCTGCTCCCTTAATTGAAAACTTATAAGAATTCGATTGTTGATATCTTCTTACTATCTCAATAGCGAGGGCATCCACCCCACAATAAAAAAATTAAGCAATCCAATAGCACGCGTAAACGGAAGAATCCTCTAACATAACAAATTTCATCTCTCTATGTCTCTCTTCTAGTTATTTTTTCCTCTCATTAATCATTTTTTCTTTCATGTTCAGTCTTCTATACATCATACTCTTCTCACTACTACTGCTTAAATCTGCTCATCCATCTGTCTCTCTCTTATGAATATAGAAACATTAGCATCATCATCTCTGTGAGGTCTTTATCTCAATTGTTTGCGTCTTTCTTTTTTGATTCGTTCCTGTTGTCTTCTGCATATCTGTTCTGTTCTTCGATTCCTTGTCAATGACTTTCGTCTCGACGTCTCTTCTTTTTCCGTGTTTAGTCTTTTCTATACTCCTAAGTCGTATTCTGGTTTTGTTTCTGATATGTCATAACGATTATAGACTGTGTCTCTTCCATACATATTATTAAAAACGATTTCTTATAACCGACTGCAATCCTACTCTTCTTATATGTACTCCCATATTCTTCTTCTATCTATACTTACTACCTAGCCTTTTATTAGTAGTCGAACCTTCGCACCGCTTGGTCTCGCTTTTGAGTGTCTACAATTATTGGCCTTATGTGTATTCACCTTCTCTGTATTTTCTCTCTCTTCAGTCCATTTCTGATGTTCCTTACTCCCCATAAACTCTTTATCTTGGTTCGTTTTATTTCGGTCTATCTGATGATGAAGCATATAGCTACCCGTCTTGCTCATTAATTTTTCTTTATATTTAGCTCTTCTGTCGAATAAGCTCACTTTCGCTATCGATGACGAACATATTACAGTCAACTGGTACAGTACGTAAGCGTGCAAGTCGTCTCTTTTCAGCATCATATGCTTCTATGATGCTAGCTAATAATTATATTCTCCTTCCTCTAAACGCAATGCATCGTTATTCCGCTCTTTACTCGCTGTCTTTGTCTTTTTCTATCACTAGTGTTACATACGCTTCTTATTATTCCTCTAGTACCTCACTCACTGCACTGAATGGTGCGCTGTCTAATTTATTCTCCTCACATTTATGTGTCTTCTACTCCGTTTGAAACAAGCTCTCGTATTCACGTGTCTCCTTTGACATATCATTATCTAATTAACTCATGTATCTCTACCCTATATTTATCGAATGCGATCTTCTTTTCCTCTCTAGCTTTACTTCTGTTTTTGATGTCATGAGCTCTTGAATCTTTATCGCTCTTGTCTCTCTCTCTTGTCTATTCTTTTTCTACTAACTTCTTTAAATCGTATCCTAGCGTCATATGAATTACAATGATAGCTTCGTTCCGTATTTTCGGCCGATTTTTCTTTATCTTCTGAATTTGAAGCGGTTTATACTTACCAAACCACTGACTTGAACATACCTCTTACTCTTCTTGCTTCACTTTCTTACTCTAAGTCATTTATTGATCTCATCCTGCTCTGCATCTATATAGATATACTATGTTTCCCTCTTGATTCTCCCATACTCTAATTTTCTTCTTCAGCTGTCCATTATCTGATATTTCTCTCAATATTTGTCCATTGCCTAATAGTACTCACTGACTGCCGTGTTCTTGGCTGGGGAGGTAAAGCTCGGAAGACCAAAAAACTAGAGATTCTTAAACTTTCCGGTCCGACAGACTAACTTTCTATTCAAAGGTGTTTGTTGTGGGATCGGTCATTCTTTTTCTACCGTACTGGCTTGTGTCTTATTCCAACTTCATTATGTCCTGTCTATCAGGCCAGTCTCTCTGTTCTGTACTTATTCGGTTTATTATTTGCTGTGTATGAGGCTCTACCTGGATATATGTTAAATGAAATGCCTTGCCTAGGCAGCTTTATTTGTAGCTTTGTTGTTTACTAGGTCTTCAAATGGTACGAGTTACTGTGCGTATTGATAAAGGACATTGATTTCATATCTTTGTGATTGTAATCTTCTCTCCACAAATATGCTCAGGTAATGTAGTACTTCGCCCTCACAAAGCATCTCATCCTAAGACTGGATATGATGACCCCTAGTTCGATGACCCTACTGCTGTCCAGAATTCATTATTATATTTTTGTAGAGTGGTGTCGCTAGGTTCAATCCCACAAGCGTGCCATTACCTCTCTCGGTACTTACCTTGCTCGTTATCTGCTACTCTACTCTAAGTTGCTTGAATGTATATATATCATTCTCGTCCGATCTAAACTAACAGAAACAGTAATACAAAATTAGTATTCGATCTTTCTTCTCCAGCACCTCAGTCTCTTGATCTTAGGTTTCCTACCGTCACGTCTTTCCTGGCTTTTCCTCGGCATTACAACTAGGTACCCCTAACATCATCTCAACCATGCTTGCATTCGACATATCTTTTCCAGCTGTTCCCCCTCACTGGTGACAATCTTCGCCATCTCCTATTCACCCCGACCAGGCCCAGTCCTGTTCTGTCTCATTAAACCCCGGCTCATGTATGCTCGTATGCTCTCTAGAAGACACGTATCCCTTCCATGATTTTCATTCAAAACTACTAGCTGTGCTAAAAAAATGACACCAGGATATGTCCACACTAAGTTAAACTCGTTCTTTTCTCACATTCCTTATAATCATCCATAAAACGCCCTGCAGCGTACAAATATTATCCTATTATTCACATATATGCTCTACTCATCATATTTCATACCCGGGAATTACCTCTTATGGGCGAAAATTACTGATCACACCTCACAGACCTTACACCCAATTTACCAGAAAATCCCCCTGATTTCCTCTACAAGTTTAGGCAATTCGATTAATGATATTCTGTACGTACGCAAAGACCTTCCACAGGTGAACGGTATCGAGTATCAGGACAATATTACCCAAGTCACTTAGCCCATAATCCTACCGCTTTAACGCTAACAGTCATGCATGCAATGATGCGCACAATAGACCAACTCTCATCGCCGAATAAATTGAGAGTACCTCACAGACCATTAGAACCCAGTTCACGACAACATCCGTGACAAATCTGCATAATACCATGTGGGGCGGACAGCCGAGATAGTAATAATAGAACCGTTTTAAACCAAAAACAAACAAACGCCTACAAGCAAAAATGAGCAAATATAAACTCCCTTGTTGAAAGAACTTCGCGATGGAAAGCATCGGAATTGCACCTAGGTCCAGCTCACACCTGCCCATGGAACGGTGGCAGGCGCAAAAACCCGCCGGCCTTAAGCACGTCATGCGTCGCGTTTAGTAAAATGCTGAACTCACCTTCCAGACGGTCCAGAGCGGAATATCGGCAAGACACATGCAGCCCTCCATGCGAATCTGTTGAATGTCTCTCGCTAAGAAATGAACTCGCAAGTCCAAATCGAGTACGAATGAGCCCTATCTCTACATCTGCGACTTACCTCGTAACTACGTAGACTGAACTTAAGAGAGGCGCTGTTCTATATGTAATGAGTTGACCTCCTTAGACTTACCATCTTTACTTATCAGCCAGTAAAGTAAGCATGTTGATTTGTTTACGACTTAAGGACACCAATCCAAAGAAGCTCACGTCTATGTTAAAGGCTGGCAAATTCAAGGAATACCATAGGCATGAAACAGCAGCCAGCCAGTATTAGAAAGGCTCTCATGCTGCAGCCAAAGTTTCCTATTCTGACTGTTTGTTGAATAAAGCCTTTTGTTGTTGGAACCCGGTCTACCTCGTGTGTTTTCCGAATAAAACAGTGTCTATTATACTTAGTCTCCAATGAAAAGTATTAACAGTTAATATTCATCCTTGCTTTCACTATGTGTTTAATCAAAATGTTTTGTTTTTGTGGCTGTTATTTCTTAATAATACTTTTTAGTGATGTGAGGTGTCACTCATTCATAGCATTCATTAAATAAATCTGCAACTGACCACATGAAAGACCTTGAGTTGCTTTGGCCATGTGACATATTTAGAATTCCCAAAGTGAACAAAGATTTTTGGGAGCAGTGCTACACTTACTTTATAGGCAAGTAGTTCTAATCCATCTTTATAAAATTATCAGTGTATAAGCTACTAAACAGACTCAATATCCAATATTAAAAATGGATAAAATAGATGATCCAGTTTAACATTTTAAAAATATAATATTTAAAATGGGGACCTTCCAGCTCTGATTATCTGTTATCTGAATCTCCCCATCTTTTCTCCTTTCTTACCCTGCTCATATATTCTCATTAATCAAAACTACTGCATACTCTTATTATTGGGGGGTGGGGGAGATAACTCCTGAAAGAAGAACAAAGAAGCTTTAAATGTTGATCAAAGTATTTTTCTGTGATCAGCTGTTAATACTAAAAAGTGCCATATTGATGAGTATTATGCTGTATTCAGTTATCTTTTCTCAATGCTGAAGGAATATTATTCAGTAGCTATTCTATATTATGCATCCAGGATAAACTCTGCCACTGTCTAGATTTCATAGATGTGCCATCATTAGAGCAAAATCTTGTTTTCATGATTGCACAGTATTTTCTTATTATGAATTTAAATTACATGTTAATATCATAGGAAGACTGTCCGCTTTCCTGCTGTGATGGTTAGTAATTTTCCCATCATGAGATTATTACTGTATTTTCTGTACAGAAAAGGTTAAATATCTCTTTCGTTAACTTGAGTTGCTATTTTAGAAAATTTTACATTTTTACTCTTGTATTTCCTTACAAGCA
Source organism: Laticauda laticaudata (assembly GCA_004320025.1). Classification (NCBI taxonomy): domain Eukaryota; kingdom Metazoa; phylum Chordata; class Lepidosauria; order Squamata; family Elapidae; genus Laticauda; species Laticauda laticaudata. Next base: position 9,070 of record BHFT01001753.1, read on the forward strand.
TTGCATTTTTATGAGGCTGCATGCCAACTTACATAAGAAAAGGGAAAGGAAAGGAAAGGAAAGGAAAGGAAAGGNAAAGGAAAGGAAAGGAAAGGAAAGGAAAGGAAAGGAAAGGAAAGGAAAGGAAAGGAAAGGAAAGGAAAGGAAAGAAGGATTGCTGAAAGTTAAAGAGCAGAACACCAGTGAAAAGGCAAGTTGGAGATGGTCACTTTGTTAAAAGAAAAAAAAAAGTAGTGAACCCCAGTGAGACTTGAATAGAACTAGCTTATCCCCCTTCCCAAACCTTTCTTTCAGGAAACTCAGCACAACCTTTCACTATTCCATTCTACTGTAATTTCCCAGCTGCACATCTTTCAGTACTAAGGCAGTCTCACATAAATTTGAAATTTGAAAAGCTCCTTGGCACTAGTAAACCTTTGCTTTTTTAAATAGGTGGTACTGCAAACATGGAGGAAAAATGCTGGGCAATACAGTCTCTGAACACATGCTTTCCCCCCACTTGCTTTCTTTAATATACAGAAACAAAGAAAAAAAATGCAACATCAATAAAGCAATCAGAGAAGGGGAAAATAAAAATGACAAAATACATTATAACAGATATTAAAACAGCTCAGCTTTTAAACAGGGCATATCCATAGAAAGCTGGTTCATAAGCAGAAATTGAACACATTTTATTAGCCCAAGAGTTACCTTTAATGTTAAATTCAGTGCTTAATAAATCCAGTGTTATCATATAATTTGGAATCATGTCCAACCTTTAAACCATATTACTACTCTTGAAACAATATTAAAAGAAACTCACAGATATTATATCAAAATGGAATCATAGTGGATCAGACCCATATGATATGCAAAATTGGCCCCTCCATTATTTTATACTCCCAGCATAATTGACACCAAACTTATTTTTACATTCTCAGAGGTGTCTAAGAAAAAGGAAAATGATTCTATTGTATTAATCTCTTCATAAGATCAGTTGAAATTTGCTCATCAGTACTGTAAAACCCCCAACCACTGATTTAGAGCTGGGTTTTCCAACTCTTTATTGTTCTAAAGTTCTAATAATCAATATCCACCTTAACAACATTGTTTGCTTCTTTAAAATACTGTACCTTGGAATTGTCCAAAACATATTGCAGTGATGGTGGTAATTCAGCCTTGGCTGTCTGAGATGCAGTTAATGCATCTGAATCAAATTGTGAAATCAAAATCATGCTTTAATTGAATATACTGTCCTCTCATATTATCAAAGAGATCACATGACAGTTTTCTACATGTGCCCAAAGTGGTTTTTGGAGTAGATCACTTGGATTCTATAGTGAAATTAAGTCAAAATACATGTTTAATAATAAAGTTGTAAATCAGGAAAGTTAGATGTCATCAGATGATAGCAGTAATTTAAGTAAAGGCGTTTGCCTTTCCCATAAATATTTTCTTAATAACGTAACAATTTGCTTGACATCCCTTAATGTATTAAAGGAGGAATCCATCTGAATTGCTCTCTCTCCATCCAACTATCTTGCAGCAATATTCATTTGAATAACTGCTGATATAAATGCAGTCTGTGCAGAAAGGAGGAAGCAATGTGCGAAGAACAAAAAGCAGAGTCTATGGCACAATCTTGATTTCCTCCCAGTAACTAAGTAGGCATTATAACCATTTTGTGAATGTTGTGAAAGTCACTCATTGTGTACCCAATTTCCAAAGATTGATAAACTTGTTGGGGTTAATCTAAGACAAAGAAAAGGTCCCTGCTATGATGGCACAGTGGAATTTGTCTCTGGACAAAAGGAGTGAATATTTTCTTTTCCCGACAGAGGAAGGGGAAAGGAGAAGGATGAGACTTTTGTGGTAATAACAGACAAATATAAGCACATAGACACCTTGAGGCTCACTGGAATATTTTCACAGGGCAACACTTGCAAGCATGCTGGAATCTATCTAAATATCAGGATCTCAATCAATCTCTCCCCTGTGGAAAAGTTGCCTTGAAATGGCAGCTTTGAGCTGAGGCACAGTAAGTGGATAAAATGCCCCCTATTAATATAGCTTTTACTGAGAACACATGGGGAAGGTGGTGGGTGGGAAATGGGACCTGTGTGGATTTGTTGATACATCTTTGAGTGTGATCTGTCATTATCCCTCAAGGATAACTAAATTCCAACTTGAATTTACTCCAGCTTAATCCTGTGGTGGGGAAAGTCTTCCTCCTCTATGAGTATCCTAGAAAGGCCTCCCAATCTATTGAAAATCTCCTTCAAGCATTATATCGAGCATTATATTTTTCCCACTGTCCCCAGGACAGAGAGATGGTCGGACAAACGTACAGGTTGCACTTTAATTTCTATGAAAACCCCATACCTCTCTTGAGAGATCACTCTTCTGAAAAAGATGGATTTCCCTTGCAGAAGCATGGCAGACTGATAGCCTTCTCTCCAGATTTGACTGGAGAAGAAGAAAGTGGTCACATCAAGCTAAATCTGGGAAGGCTATAATGATCATCAAAGAAATTCTGAGCTCCAAGTTGTTTTATTCTCAAAATTTGTTAAATACTACATATTGTTTTATCTTTGAAAATTACTGATTAAGATTATTTCAATGTGCTTGTTCTAAACAGTGAGCTTTAAAATAAGATTTTGCTATATTTCATTATTTGTAAGTATTCTTTTAAAACATCTTATTTTTTCTTCAATATTTGATACTTCACTCATTTGGAATTTTGATATTTTTAATTTAAATTATGTGTGCCTGTTGAGTTAGGGGAAAAAACTGATAATGCTAAAAGGCCATCATTTTTCTTCAAGAAACTTTATATAAAAATAAAGGTGAACATTACAACCTTTTTTTAAATGAGAAAATAATTCTCAAGTATTTGTATTCTTGCAGCTGTGTTTTTAAATATCTTTTTCAATTATGATAAAAATATTAATTCTTAAATAGTATGTTCAAAATAACAATAACTTTGGTTGTGTTCACAGTCAGGGACAAAATCAGTGACTGACTGGAATCCATTAAATAATATATAAGTTTACAAAAAAAGTGCTACTTGGAAAGAGTGACATGTTGAAAAGGATATTAGGATTGCACTATTTTGTGCCCTTACAATGAAAAAAGCCCCATTTATAATACATAGAATTAAATGATCAAACTTGCAGTTTTATTTTCACCTGTTTAGAAATATGTCCTTCTGAACTTACTTCTGAGGAATTGTACTTACTTATCTGTCATGCAACCTGGGCAGGCTAAAAGTAGAAAGTCGTCAGCATAATTTCACAAATTTGTGCCAAACCATAACATAATATAGCATAATATAACAGGTAATAACATAACAGGTATGTTATCAGAAATGTTTTTGGTTTTGCACCCATATAATTCATATTTCTGATTTTTCAAAATAATTCTAAAGATTAATTAGGAAATTCTTTGAACTCAATGTAATTCTTTCACTTACTGAACACTGAATAATGTTGAAAAGCAATAACTGACACTATTTACAGGCAAGATTTGTTAGAGCTCAAAGACTGTTATCTATTATCTGAATAATACAGTATAAGAATCTTGCTTAATAAGTAGTATTTTCATGTTATGGATTGACTGATTAAGATAAACATAAAACAGCTTTCTTGAGATTTGCTTTTGAATTCATGGCCAGCATTACAATTTAAAATGGGTACTTGCAACTATGATATTGTAGTAGACTTCTGTATGTAAGCTAAATTACTGGAGAAAGCCATTGTGACAATGCTTTATTACAAATTTTAAATAGATTAGATTAAAGTAGCTTAATGTTTGTGAAGCAAGCAATAGCACAACAGTATTGTAATGAAAAGGAGCTTAAGACAGCATTGTTTTTTTAAAAAATAATTTTTCCTAAGCAAAAAAAAAAGAGGGGGAGGGGACACAGTTGCATGTCTAAAGTTTAAAACAGCTGAAGCAGTTACTTTTCTTGCAGTATTAGATATAGAGTAAGTAGCTGAAGAGTCACTTGCTAGATTTTTTTTATGTAAGAGGAGAAAGATAGGTCTGGAATCACTTCCTTATCTAGAGGTTATCATCAGTAAACAATTGATGAAGCAATCTTAAAATCACCTTTTGTCAAATATCAAGGCGTTTCTCTGGCAAGACAGATTGCTGGCAAAGAAAATCTTCACAGCAAACACACTTTGGGATCAGGGAGGCTATGGAGAGATTATCCTTGCCTGGACCAAACTGGTCTGCATATTTTCAATTGCTTGATTTTGCAGGTTATCAATATGTAAATTCCCCCTGTGGTTGCTCTTCATGCCATGGCCACATTCCAAGATGGGTGTCTGCCAAGTTTCTTTAGCAAACTTGGGCCTTGTTTTCTTCTTCCTCCTCATCCCTTGGTGTTACTATTCCCGGTTTGGTTCCCCCACCCTACCCCCCAAAAAATACTGTCTTGGGATCCTGCCTCTAGGGGAAAAATGCAAGAGGAATTCTCTGCCAAGGGTTGACTGGAAGGCCCTGATATCAGGGATTTTTGGCGGGGTGAGATGGATCACTTCTGCAGCAATTTAGGATAGCAAAATAGGTCAGAAAATGACAATAGGTTGATTTAGTTTGGAGGATTTAACCATGGAGGGGGGGGGAGAACTGGCAGTGCATCATTTTCATTTTTCTACCTCAGACAGTGCAATGTCCTGGGCTGTCTCTCTGCCAAGAGGGCTGGGATTTGAATGGGGCTATTCAGCAGGACTTTGGGCTCGTCCTTCCTACATGGAGCTGTGTGACAGACTGGTGATATCTAGGGAGGGGGTGTCTGAAGCATTGACTGGGGAGCGTATCTTGGGCTTGGAGAGGGAGCTCCCCTCAACCGCCCCTCATGTCCTGAAATTCCAGTTTCAAGGGGTAGAACTTTGAACAAAGCCTCAATTGATGAGGTGCCCGTTGGTGCCATAGCAACGCCGGCTCTGTCTTATATGGGCAGAGTGTGCCAAGAAGGTGCCATGGTGACGCTTGAGAGGCGCGTGGAAACCTGTGAAATCCCTGCAGCCGATGAGGAGGGCAATTGTCTGCCCTAGGCACTCTCCTTAAAGAAGCCACATTCCCTTCCCCACCTCATGCCCCTGGGTAGGAATGGCTTGGCAGAGGTTTCCTTTCCTAAGCTGTCTCTCTGCAGCTGTTATTTGGGGAGACACAAGCTTAATAGAGGAAGCCCCCCCCCAATTGGCAAAGGCTGTGTGCTGGGCTATTGTTGTGCTCTATACCAGTCTGTTGAATAGGAGGTAGCATCTGTTTTCTTCCAGCGATGGGAACTTCATCTCCAAAGCCCTGGCATCAGATTAGGGGACGATTGGATTTGGAGGGGGAGAACACTTTATTGTCCGAAGGGGGCATTACTTTTCTATCACTAATGCAGCTCACACAGAGAAGGCAGAGACGTGGTGCCAACAGCCATGACCCAGTCTGCCCCGGTTGGCAGCTTTGCCAGTCTCCTAGTGCCACCCCCTTCCCTTCAGTCTGCCCACCCCACCCAGCCCCTTCCCGGATTAGCTTTCAAATGAGTGCTAGCAAGCCGACTGAACAAGAAAAGCAGACTTTGATCGCATCTGAAGTTCAGGTTTCTTTTAATATAAGGATTTAAAACACTGGATCCTATATGATTGGCCAAAAAGGTACTGGCTCAAATTAATTAGAAAGACTTACTATAATCTTATTAATGTGATTGACAATTTCATCATCCTGGCTATGTTGGTCATGTTCTGATTTGTTTTTAATATTAGGTCTGAAAGGGTAATATATCGTATCTCTTCCCATTCAGTATTATTGTAAAAATTATGGTGAGGTGTTTTTCCTTTTATCGTCTTGTAAAATCTTAAGTAAAGTAGAATAGTTTTAAATCCGTATTCTTTTCATTTTCTATCTTTTTGTCTTACAATCAAAGCTTTAAAAAGGAACAAGAAAAGCAGATCTTCAAAACTGAAGCTGGTGAAGGAGAATGAGCATCTCTGGTTCAGTGAAAGAAAGAAGGCTGAGCATCAGATAGCTGGGTTTGTTCTCACATTCCTGAAAAGTAGCAAGATCTAAATGGGTTTATACAGTGGGGCACAGAACTGGGTCAACTAATTAGCCCCATTTTCTGAGCACTGGTTTCTATCAATTGCACTACTGCACAGCTACAGTAATGGTAAGGCTTTAAATATACAAGCGCAGAAATACCTGCTCTTAATGGCAATTTAGAATTATCTGAGGAAAATAAATAATTAATCCTACTCTCTTGTATCCAAGACACAGTTTTCCAGAATGGAAAATTTTGTAAAAAGTAAGGAATAAACCAAGACAGGGAATGTGCAAAAGTTATCCTCTATGTCTTTATGAGACTGATAAACGCTGCTGAGCAGGTGTTTTTTTTAGAAATCTTATTTCTGTCATTGACCAATAAAAGTGCATTCAATAAAATGAACCCCCCCCCAAAAAAATCCCCTAAAAACAAGAACTATTAGCATCCATTTGTGGGGAAATCTTACATACAATGTGGCAAAATTTTGCTAATTTTAGAGAGAAATATTGATCCTGATTGTTTAACAGATAGTACAAATAAAAGTTATCAGAATGCCCCACGAAGTTAAATAAAAGAGGAATAATCAATTGGTGTCAATGGTTTCTATGGCACCCATATGACAGGGGCAGAATTTATTTTCATGTGGGGTTTTCCTTATATTTCTGATGCAGGATAGCTGTGAGAAGAGCACCAAATCGAGCTAAAAATGAGGCTCTTCTGAATTTGAAATTGAGATATGGTATACATATGAGGCTGGTTTAGGCATTAAAATTTGATTATTTGCTTATTCTGAGAGAAAGCATCAATTTCTGTTTTACTTTCTATATCTAAGATTTTTTGCCTTAGTATTGATCTAGCTTGATATCACTCTGAAGTTACGATGGCATCATCAGAGAAAACATAGACGTTCAGTTTATTTTAGATCACTATTTCCCAGGAAGGTTTGCAATTGTCTGCCAATATTAGATGGGTACTGCTGAGCAGTTTGGCTGAAAATGGTTCTGAATACTGACAACAAATGCAAATTTAAAAATAACTTCTTATTGAATAATCAATTTTCCCTAACAGGCAAGTAAAATTGAGTGAAAAAGAAGTCAAGACAGCAGTACAGACAAAAGAAAATGTTCATAATCAAAACAGTTAGATACAGTATTTTTAACCTTCAATCACAGCTTTCTCATTTTGAACCTGACAAGCAAGTCTTTGAAACTCACCTTTTCCCCAGTGTGTTTCTAACCTTTAGCTAGCAAGAGGGTTGACTATGTCTGTCAGGGCAACTTGAGACCTGAAATTGTCCAAATGCAGAAGAGACAAAGTCAAATCAAGTCTTACTCTTAAAATCAATTTAAGCCAATTTCATGAAAGTTACTCAGCAAAGTCCTCAGGAAGTTTGGCAATAGATTCATGAAAACATTTTCAGGATATAACATTAAAGCTAGCTTCAGTGTTAAATAAGGAACATTCTGTTTTTAAAATAGAAATAAAGAATAAACAAAGAAATAAATTGGAGGCAAAAATCCTTCCAAATTTGGAAAAGTTGTTTAAATAACACAACCACAACAGCTTTAATATGAATCAATAGGAAGATGAAGTTTAATATTCCAATAAGGAAAACAAAGAAAAAGTCTGTAAAAGTGTCAAACAAAAAAGCAAAATTCCAAACAGGAAAAGTAAGTTTTCTTTGGATGTAAAGTAGATGATACACCAAAGTATACTGGTTAAGTAAGAATAACCTCCCCAACTTAGTGATCTTCACATGTGCCAGGAATACAAAATACCCATGCCCAACATAATTATAAAGATATCAGGCTGAGAAAGATGGACTTCCCCAGGGAATTTATTTTCTGCAAATAGGACTGGGGAAACAAGAATTCCAGAAACTCGTGTCATACAACAGACTGAATACCCTCAATGTCCATAAAAGTCTATGGGATTTTAAAAATCGTTGCCATCCAGCATCTTTTGTGATAGACTGAGTTTCTCCTGTCTTTAACTTTTTTGATTGGTACAAACTCACAGGATTCATGTTCTGACAGGGAAACCGATTAATCAATTATTTTTAACAGTTTAATTGCCTGTGTAGAAGTTGTGAGTTATCCAAATGAATTAATTTTATACACCAGTTTCCAAGTTACAACATTCTTATTAAAAAGGTTGTTTCAGTTCCATTGTTCATATTGTATCTTTAAATAAACCTAAAGAGCAGAGTCAGGCTGAAATATTATGAATTTAAAATAAAGCATGAAATGATGCTACTTCCTTCACAAGATCTTTAACCCAAGATCTCCAGTGACACGTTTCTCTTCTCTGCAGAGAGATCCTTTCTTTATTCCCTCTTTGCCATCTTGATCATAGTATTTTTGGTATCTCCTTGTCTCTTCTAGTCTTAACAAATCTTCTTCTACTCCAGCATGTTGTGCCAGAGGAACAAGAGGCTAAGCTACTTTTTAAAATCTCACTTAGTAGTTACCAAGGAAGAGCTTGTTCCAAAACAGCTGGGCACACAAATGAATTTTGCAAGGGGTTTTTCCAGTTTGGATTGAATGTGTTTGGGTGTTTCAATAACTGGTTTAAATTCAACTAAACACACAGACACACACGCACCCTTGAGTAAAGATAATGAACACATTAGTAAAAATAAAATAAAATTCCCAGAATTTCTCTCCCCTCGTATTTTTTTTCTGTCAACAGGGAACACCATAATCAACACTGTGATACTACACAATCCAGTTGTGCAGGTTTAATGGCGGCATACTGGAGATTGGCTCAAATAGGCGACTATAAATGTGACTCCTATCAGAATTACTAATTTTAAAACATACATTGCCACTTCTCTATTTTGCTGGTTAAGAGGGATAGAGAAGTCACAATCTACTATCCTGTTGAAGCCTGAGACTTTCTTTGCCCACATCCCCTTGCTCAATTTGTTCTATTGTATAATCATAATTAGAAAAGTGAAAAAGACAGCTCTGTGCTTTCTTACCTATTCACACACAGACATAGAAATCATCTTAAATTGTGAGATCTTCCAAATCCAAGGGCTCTGCCTGTCTGAGATCAGCACCACCACTTTGCATCCCCAGAGCATTAGATTAATTATTGGTTTAGCTCCTGTTGCAGGGGAAATGCTGTTTACGGAGCATTGGGAGCAGCATTTCCCATTTGCGAGGACCCCCATTCCATCTTATTCCTTGGATTCCTCCTCCTGCAGCCTAGGCACTATGGCAGCTTGCCACCAGTCCTCCTCAGTAGTTCCAAGGAGCAACTTTCTACACTCACTTTTTTGTAGTACCCATTACAAAAAAGCAAAAGCAGCAGCACTAAAGGCAGGTGTAGGGTGGGATGAGAATGAGAATATTGGTTGTTTGCCACTTTTGTGCCCACCACAGTGGGAGGAAATATAACAGTGGAAACACCAACATAATGCCACGAAGTCGCTGCAGAAGATTTAAAAGGCATGGCTGTGTGGCTGAGTGGTGACATCCCCAGTAGGAATAACACATACTGTATTAATTTACAAAGGGTGCTCTCATTTCGCTAGTGATAAAGGCCACATCTTAGGTGCAGGTCTGTGTGTGTTTTTTTCCTGAACCAGTTTAAAGAGATATCTTAGGAAGAGATTTTAAAAATGTATTTTGAGGACAATATTTTAAAAAAATCAAATGGTAAAACAGTACATAAAGAATACGGAATAAGCATTAGAAGGGATCGTGGAAGTCTATAATGATTACACAGGAGCCTTAATATGTATCTGGTATTAATGAATGCAGGGGTGCCTGCTTTATTGCAAAGTAATGGTCTTAAACATTTTTCCATTGTGTTTTGCATTTATTCAACATGAATATATTTTTAGGATTTAGCATCTAGGGTCTGAAAGAGGTGTCAGTAAACAGAGATGTCTGGGTTGTGAAATAAGTAGTTGTAAGTTATCTGGATTACAACTGCTGCAACCCTTTCAGCTTTTCCTTGTGATCTTTAACAGATGCAGAAGGTACCCCAATGCTGGAACATTCATTTCAGCCATAATATTCGTACATTTACTCAAACCTTTAAGTTTTCTCTTGGTAAGGCTACAGTTGTGGGCTACCCTATTCACCAAGTCTTGAACATTAGTACTGTAGGAGAAGAGCTGGCATTAGTAGGGAGTAGAATTAAGTGTATTATAAGCTTAGAATCATTACATTGCTACAAATGATCCTTGCACCTTTCTTGAATTCTATTGATCATATTTGGCACCAATTTAGTACTGAACTAGTTGACTAGATTCTTGTGCAAGCTTGAGCAATAAATTTTTGAACTCTAACTTAATGTATAATCCTGATCCTTTGCACCTGACAAGCACCAGGAATCAACATACTCTTATATAACAAATAGCTATTATTGTCCCACATTGTAATAACCCAATGCTGCTTCATTTTGTTCAACAACAGTTCAGCATTCTTCTGCAATCTATTTATGCCACTTATGATCTCTTCCACTGTCATGTCCATGTTGCTGATAGTCATCCTGGGAGGTTAGAACTGTTAGATGTGGTTAACTTGGGAGCTCCTTTTGCTGAAAGGGGAGTAAATGAGAGTCACTTATCTTTTTCACACTCACTTTATCTGGTCAGTCCTAGGAACCCTTGCAGCAAACAATTATAGAGTTTAATCTTGTTATTTCCAGACAAGTCTGGTCTTCAAAGAATGGCATACATCTCGTCATCCAGTCGCTTAGTGGCCATTGACCTAAAGTAGGCATTTTTGTGTATGGTTATTCCATTTGATGGCACCAGATTTTCTCAGTTATGGCCCACGACATGTTCAGGAAACAGACTGCTCAGCAGCTGAATTGCACCACTTAATAAGGTCCCAAAGAAGCTTCTATGATGTGCTGCTTCTTTTTGAGGGAGGACTTTTTAGCACTCAACATTTTAATGACCCATTTCTTTTCTTTAAGTTTCAGAACTGAGAAACTTTAAGATTTCTTTTTAGCATATTCAGGATTGTTTCTGCTACTGCCCCCTTCAGATCATTATTAGCATTGCATTCTGTTTTGCTCCAGACTTTCCACACGCTTCTAGAGATCCTCCAATTTTTGTGTACCTTCTTCAAGAGCCACTATTCTTTCCCCTTCTATTTCATGGTGCAAACATGAGACCAGTCAACTGGGAAGAGGCTGTTCTCAGTTTATAGCTTTCAGATTAGTGCCTTCTGTATTTAACAAAAAAGGGTTGAGATGGCACCTTGAAACTCTTTTTAAAAATACTGTGTAAGTAAGATACAGTACTCACAAAGGCAATAGAACAATCCTCTTTATAATACAGATAATCAGAATTGGAAGGGACTTTGTAGGTCATCTAGCCCAACCCCCCACCCAAGCGGGAAACCCTACACCATTTCTGACAAATGGCAGTCCAATCTCTTCTTGAAAGTCTCAAGTGAAGGCCGATTCCCACAACTTCCGAGGGCAAGATGTTCCAATGGTTGATTGTTCTCACGATCAGAAAGTTTTCTCCTTATTTCCAGGTTAAATCTCTCCTTGTTCAGTTTCCATCCATTATTCCTTGTCTGACGTACAGGTGCTTTAGGAAAATAGCTTTTGACCCCTTCCTCCCTGTTGTTTAGCCCCTCAAATATTGGAAGACCCCTATCATGTCTCCCCTGGTCCTTCTCTTTACTAGGACTAGCCAGAGCCCAGTTTCCTGCAACTATTCATCGTATTGTTTTAGCCTCCCAGTCCCCTAATCATCTTGGGTTGCTCTTCTCTGTATTTTTTCTAGAAGCCTCAACATCTTTTTTATAATGTGGTGACCAAAAACTGGAATGCAGTACTCTTGGTTGGTGTCTTACTAAGGCTTTATAGAGTGATATTAATACCTCCCTTTGATCTTTGATTGTATCCCTCTGTTAATACAATTTAGGATTGCAATTAGCTTTTTTTTGGCGGCGGCTTGCACGCTGCTGGCTCATATTTAAGTGGTTGTCCATTAAGAATCCAAGATTCCTCTCACAGTTACTTGCTATTGAGCCTGGTTTCACCCAGTCTATATGTGTACTTTTGGTTTTTTCTTGCCTAAGTGTAGGACTTTAACTTTTTCTCTATATTGAATTTTCATTTTTATTAGATTATGGCCAGTTGTTCTAGTCTGTCAAGATCCATCTGGATCTTAAGCCTATCTTCTTGTATCTTCTCCCCAGTATTTGGAAATCAGAGTGAACAATTTCATTTTCTTATCTTAGGAAAACATATTTTGAGGAATGTACTTAGATGTCTGTAATGTAGGCAACATCAACCTCCCATGTTCTCTATTGTTTGATTCAAAATATTTCTCCAGGACTAGACTACAGAGAGTCCTCAACCTACAACCACAATTGGGCCCAAAATTTGTGTTGTTAAATGAGACATGTGTTACGTGAGTTTTGCCCCATTTTATAACATTTCTTGCTGCAATTGTAAAGTGAATGACTGCAGTTATTAAATTAGTAACCTGGTAAGTGACTCTGGCTTCCCCATTGACTTTGCTTGTCAGAAGGCCGCAAAAGATGATCCTAATACTCCGGGACACTGCAACTGTCATAATTGTGAGACAATTGTCAAACATCCTAATGTAAATCGTGTGACCATGTGGATGCTTTAATAGTCATAAATGTGAAAAATAGTAATAAACCACTTTTTTTCAGTGCCGTTATAGCATAGCATAGAATTCTTTATTGGTCAAGTGTACAGCTATTAAATGAACTGTTGTAAGTCAAGGACTACCTCTATAGGCAATTCAGGTAGTCCTGTAATGCAACAGGCAATGACTGCATTATTTATGAGGATTTGGTGGAGTGATCTTTGGCAGTTTTTCATGACATGATTGTTATCTTTATGTCAAAAAACTCAATTCATACTAGACATTACTTAATAGTAAAATATTTGAACAATTCTTTAGGTTGTGCCACTATGGTCATGGTCACATTGTTGGTGCTCTGTCCAAACTTCCCCTATGGTAAGTTTAATTTATCATTGTTTTTTGGCAGAATTCACTTTGAAATGTGGACATCTAAGCTGATGCCAACTTTCTTTCCCAAAACTGGAAGATATCAGTCTTCAACCTAGTCTATCTTGCATCAGTCAGGCTACCCACACGCTTCTTGCTTTCACTGAGGTGTATATATTTGATAGATTTTGAAAATAGGGTACTTGTCTCTATTTCAAAAGGCCCAATTTTCTAGATTTGGCAATGAAGTATCCTTTCTCTAAAGCAACATTCAGATTATGTTTCAAAGTGGGACCTCATTTCACTGCAGCTACATAAAATGGTATTCTGCATGTAAGTTGCATGGAAAATCAATGTATCTTAAACTCTGATTTGGTAGATTAAGCTTTGAATTAGATGCTCCTCAGCAGGAACTTTTTAACTGTAGCAAGTCCCCCCAAAAGATAGATGTCCCCCAAGCTTTGATAGGTTAATTGCGGACCTCCTATATTCTGTTCACAGATGGATACAAAATGTCAGATTGGAGTGCAAGATTTATTCTGCTTTTGGCATGTAGTACAACAAGGTAGCATTTGTTCTACTACCAAAAATAGATCATCTTGTGAGTTCCAGGAGCTCAGGTGCTTTTTTCCAATTACAAAGTGTTTCAAGGAAACATCAGTCACCAACTTGGCATCCTCTTTGTGTTCCCAGATGCTGTGTATGTTGTAACTCTGATACTTGAGGTACTCTTTAACCCTACTGAGATTGTACAGAACCTCATATGTTAAATTAAGCATGCCACTGAAATTATTTTCACAATAACAGATGGGGCAACTGTTGGGAGGCAAAAAACCTAGTTAAACTCAAAAGCCATGGGAGTGCAATTTACAGAAAAATCATCCAAAAAATAATTACCTACATGCTTTTCACCTCCTCACAAGGGTGTAGAATATCAAGGTTCTCCTGATAAGAACTTATTTATATCAACTGTTGCTTGAAAGAGGTGGAATTTTGTTTTTGTGATTCAGTGGAAGTCATGCTAATTTGATTGTTCTTTCTCCAAATACCTAAAAGGGTACTGGGCCACTCAGGCAGATCTCAGAATAACATACCTGAATGCAATATAGCAAATCTGAGTCTCCTTGGAAGGTCCTTTGCTCTGCCTGTGAGAAATTTGAACTAAGTCATTTTAATGACTTCCTCCCTAAAATTAATGACAAGCCTCTCTCATTCTCCCCATATCTTAGCTGCAAGTATTAAGTCAAAACCCTTTTCAATTTAAGCTCTGTACCTGTGTTAGCAATGTATCACCTAAGAAATTCTTTCATTGGGCCTCATGGCACCAGGTCCATAATACTTGACAACAAGGAGTGGATCCATACAAATCTCAATTGGCCTTTGTATTGAATTACCGGGCAGGAGGGGACAGGTAAGACTCCAGACAGCCTTGAAAATGAAAACCCAAAGCCTTGGTCAGTTTGTTTAACTTAAGGGGCAGAACACAAACAGAATCTTTAGAATGTATTATAGTGGTTTATCATCCCTGAGTCAAATGTTCAGCTTGGATCTGTTCTAGGATCAGCTTGAATAATCTCACCACCTCTTCATTATTTCCTTTCTCCTGCATATCCATGACATAGATATAATTTCTTATGTTGATGTTAAAAATTGCAGCAATGCCCTACTTCTGGCAGAGGTGACTGATTCAGAAAACATAAATACATGCATTGCAATGTTTTCATTTTCCACATTTCTTTTAACCCCTACAGATTTTGTAGGGATTAAAGCCATAGATCTGGCATGTGCTACATTATACCTTATTTGTACAATCTTTTGTCAGCTCTGTTTGTCTTTGGAGGCAGAATAGCAAAACAACTTGAATTTATTCAATTTTTTCCCTTTCCCATCTGCTAATGACACCTTTGCTTTAGGTGTACACCACAGTGGTATTAGCAGCCACAGGTAGATGGTGTGACAGAATTCACCTAAATAACATTCAGTCAGGAAACTCTTAATGTTTTTGATTCCATAATAATGATTATACAGCCTGAGGAACCTCCAGAAAATCCTCCACCTCACGTTTGTGCTTTCATCCACAAGTCTGGATGAAAGAGAAAAATACAGAACTTCAGCAAAATCTTAATAACTTTTTTAATAACATTTTATCCTAATAACATATTACATTTTTAATAACTTCAGCAAAATCCTAATTAACATTTTGTTCCTCAAATCTGTTCATAGTTGGATGAAATATGCCAGTTACAGAACCTACACCATAATTCCATACTGTGCCTTCTACTCAAAATTGCTCCTTGGTTCAGGAGTGTGGATCATCTTTCTCTTCCCATCCCTTCACTTTAGAGTGTCAGAGATCCATTTTACATCAAACAAAAACACCCGTACTGCTGTTTGAAAAAAGTTCATGCCCAGATCTTTGCCCAAGAGCCCTTTTACATGTAGTCCTTATGTATGACCATAATTGAGCCCAAAATTTTTGTTGCTAAGCAATATATTCTTAAGTGATTTTTGCCCCATTTTACAACCTTTCTTGCCACAGGTGTTAAGTGAATCACTGTAGTTGTTAAGTTAGGAGCATGGTTATGTGAATCTAACTTGCTTGTCAGAAAGTCACAAACGATAATCACATCATTCTGGGACACAACAATTATCACAAATATGAGTCAGTTGCCAAGCATCTGAATTTTGATCATGTGACTACAGGGTTGCTGCAATGGTTGTGTGAAAAATGGTCATAAGCCACTTTTTCAGTGCCGTTGTAACTTTGAACAGTCACTAAGTTGTAAATCAAGGGCTACATCTATTCAGTGACATTTATTTACCTTGGTAGAATTTGTCTGGGCTTGCCTAGAATAGATATTCAGGGCATGTCAGACACATAACAAAGATGTGCTTTGCATATGCTCAGAGTAGTTCCTCTAGAGATGCCCAGACAAACATACTGTTGCATGGATGTGCCACATGTCTGCAATTATCATGAGGGTGTGGGTCAGCTCAGTTGCACATCTGTAGTTCAACCTATTGTACAAGGCAGTTTAACACTTCTACTAGCTTAATTTTGTTTAGAAAGATTCAAAAATTAGGTGGCAGCTGATTGCCTTACATTAGGTTTATTCTCTATGTTCATTTTCGGCATTGCTTGATGGAGGGTTGGAGATATATGTATTCTTCCAATTATATATTTGCAAAAATATGAGTATGTATATCACTTTCAGGAAAAAATATCAAGCAATAGGATGTAACCCTAAAAAGTTGTTTTTCTCTACATTTTAGGTACTGATTTGAACATCTCAATAAAAATAAAATTTATTAGGACTTTATTACAAAATTGCTTAAACTGGCATTTTCTTCATAATATAGATTTTCAGCACAGCCACACTCTTAAGGTTACCAAAAGCCAATGCAATATGACAGACAAAACAATATTAATTGTTATTTTTAGCACTGATAAGCAGACTGGTGAGATTTAGTAACAACTCTTATCTAGCAAAGTTTTCTATCAAATAGCAGGTATTTTTTAACTACAAAATGTTTTTTTAAAGCAATGACAACTGAATTAGATTTGTAAGAGATTAAGCTACACCCAAGGCATCTGCCAGTTATAAAAACCTTACTCTGCTGTCCAGACAGTTTAGAGTTAATGGGATTTGGGATAGTTAGTTAGGATTTGTGAACTGTCCCCTTAAGGGAATGCATCATGATAAATGTAGTTAAGGTATTCTGGGAAATGTAGTCCATGTCATGTAATCCTGATTGGTCACTAAATTGACCCTTGTTGGGTTGGGGGAGTCTCCCTTACTCTTGCCTGAAGCCATTACCATGGAGCTGCTTCAATCATCATCATCATGGGGTTAAGACCTTATTATCTTCCTACACCACAATTCAGATATGCAAAAGATTGGACATTAAGAAGAACCTCATCGTAAATGTGAGTTCATAGGATGCCCGATGAACCAATAAAAAAGACTTTGTGTGGATGCTTTGTGGAGTTTAGCTATCTGCCTTTGTACAGTATTTGTACAGGACAGGCAGAATAGTAGGAAGATAATAATCTTGATTCCTGGATAAAGATAAAGTAAAAAGATAAAGACAAAGATATTTTGAAGCCAAGAGTAAATATGCATGCTATTCCTTTGTTCCTCAAACCTAGCATTGTGTCGGCAGGAAGAGGCAAATTCACCCCCTTTTTCTCTTCAGTGAAAGAAGTGCTGTGTCTCTAATTACTACTCCTAACTCAGAAAGAACCAATTTGTAAAACAAAGGGAGGAGCCAGGTTTTACCCATCTACCCTGTCTCTCCCCATTACTACCTACAAACTCCTTTTCAAATGCAGATGAAGGAGCTCAAAGTAATCTCTTCTTGTGGTCTAAAACAGTGGTCACCAACTGGTGGGCCACGGCCCACCGTTGGGCCATGAGAAAATTTTGGTGGGCCGCAGAGAAATCTCACCCCCAGAGCACCCTCCAAAGCAATTAATCCAGGTTGCACAGAAACACAATGCTGCTCAGCCCACATGGCCCACGGAAATCCTCCCCACCCACTCACTTCTTACCCGACAAACTTGTCTGCTAAGTTGCTATTTTTCCTTTTTCTGACCATCATCTGTTCTGCTGTGTTGGGAGATTTAGATTAGCTAGGAAGCAGGAAATGNAAATTCAGTGCAGACTCACAGCAAGCAAATTTGAGAGACTGAGCTAGCCGATGGCAGATAGATAGATCACTGAATGATTCTATGAGCAATTCAATCTGCCTGCTTTGCCTGATTTTGTATAAAAGTTGCTTTTTTATAAAAAAAAATTCTATATTTACATACATGGTATGTTGTGAGTTAATTTTGTGAGTTTGCTTGCTAGTAAATTTTATGAATTTGCTTGCAAGCAAATTTTATGTGACAGACTGAGCTAGCCAATAGCAGATAGATCAATTTCTGAATGAATCTGTGATTCTGTGAGCAACTCAATCTGCTTGCCTGCTTTGCCTGATTTTGGGGAAAAGTTCAATATTTATATAAATATTTATAATATTTACATACAAGCCATGTCCAGTCAGTCACATGACCACCAAGCCACACTCACAAATTAGGCCACACCCACAGAACCAGTTAATGGTCCCTGGAATCTAAAATTATGAGTTTGGTGGTCCCTGAGATCCAAAAGGTTGGCAACCCCAGTTCTAGACCTAGCAAGCAACACTAACATGCAAACCTGCATTTTGCTCTCACATCTTCAGACTCAGTAACAACACCTCCTTTTGTGCCACTTTGTGTAGCAAGCACTCAATACACCCTAAAAAAACCACCATATTGTGCAGCTGCACCTACATGCTCAAGTACTAAATTTTCCAAAATTCACCTTTGCCAATTTGAAGTGTGCTGTGCCAGCCAGTCTATGGGAATTGGACAGTGACTTAGGAATTTTGAGCTGTCCCCTTAAGAGAATGCAACATGGTAAATGTAGTTAAAGGTATCCTGGGAAATGTAGTTCATGTCACATGGCCATATCTGTAATCTCAATTGGTTACTAATTTGACCCTCGATGAGTTGGGGGAGTTTCCATCACTTTGCCTGAACTCCCTAACTCATAGGAGCTGCTTTCTATTGCTACAAGATGGGTTAGGAGATAACGATCTTTTACTACAAGGCAAATATACAAAGGATTGGTCATTAAAGAAGAACTTCATTACAAATGTGAGTTATGAGGATACCTGATGAACCAATAAATGTACTTTGTTATGGACGTCTTGTTGAGTTATCTATCT